>CM035429.1:141113242-141128242 GCA_020310875.1 Ceratopteris richardii
GCCAGCTGATTAATACTTGGTTGTATTAAAAACATCGAGTTTGTCTTCAGAACTACTCGAATGGGATCATCAGATCTCTCTATCCAAGAAGATATGTTTAGGAGCCATTTCACTCAAGAAGTCTCTTTTGCAGTTTTGCACATAATGTCTAAATTGGGAGTTTTCGTCTTCATCTGGAGATGGAATCTTCACACTGCATCTTGTTATTTGGTTGTGAAGATTTGACTTGCATTTGGAAAGTAGGCCTAGATAGAAAATGCAGGTATTTGTGCATCAGCTAAAGGAGGAGTTCTGAGGGGCATTACAATCCCACAAGCATTACAATCCCAAAGGCATTACAATCCCACGGGCAGCACAAAATGAAGATTTCAGTTTGCATGCAAAATTAGCACTAAAAGTGTAAATGGTAAAAGTGAAAGGAGAAAAATGACTGTTGCCACCAACCATTCATGACGACTGCCTATTTTTTAGGATCCAATTGAACACTGGTGGCATATTTGATATAGCCCTCCAATTTTGGGCAATCAATCGGTGCTTGATCAGTGGACGTGAGGAATCGACAAGGCCCTCTTGGCCTATTGGAGCCTATAAACGCAATGGACTTGTGTTCATTTGGGATTCAGATACACATATACATATGAACGTATAGGGCTCCTCTCTTTGCACTCTGTGGCTACATGCCTACTGTAGGAAGTCACTCTGTGGTGAGGATACAGAGCGAGGGCTTCCCAGTGGAGGGCTAATAGCACTATAGTGTGAAGGAAGTGGCTTGGTTTTGTCATTCATTGTGAGTTAGTGGTATTTTTGGTGTTAGTGGTATTTTCGAGATCTTCCCCTTGGAGCAAGTCTTCACACTTTGTACTGATAAGTACCAGTCTGTATCTAGTTGTGTTCATTATACGGATTGGATGAATCTTTTGTATTGATGTTGTTAAGTTCTAGAGTGGCATGTTAGCCCAGAGCATCAACTTTAGAGCATTCCTTTTGCCTATATTGTAATCATCTGTGTGAACTAAGGATCGGTTTCGTACTTTACTATTGCCATTGTCATTGATCTTCTCTTTGAGTGTCCACATTATTGTGTAATTATTGTGATCTGCCTGCTCACAGAAATGTTAAAGGGTATACTTCCCTAAGGAGGACCTCCCTTGAGTAGGCGAAGTATTGGAAGTGCATATTTTTTGCTCTTATTCAAAGTGGATACCCCAGTACCTCCTCTACAGTTTGGCACGCTTGGTGGGACCCTTGCATTTCTGTGAGAGGCCCTGAGGATAGTAAACCTATTTTTTAGTGTTTTTGCCCTATTGCATTTGCGAGTAGGTACATGACCCATACACGAGCAGATAAGGAGCCTCTTCATGTACGAAGGAGCCTTAACAAGTCAGCTATATCTTTGACTAGTGAACCTACCTCCCATCTACCCTGCTTGAATTTATCCATTGATTTGGGTGCGACACCATTGTCAAAGGAGAAGCATAGGAGAACATTAGACTTCTCCTGAGATACGTTGGAAGAAACACCGGTGCAAATGGAGGATCTCTCTCATTTACTCTCCAGACTCAATATCAAGTTCCCTACCTTCAAGGGACAAGCTTATGAGGATGTTGATGATCATGTTGTTGGAACAAACCAATCCCAAATTGATGATTACAAAGAGCTTGAAGCAAGCTTATGATCAGATTGAAGTGAAAGAAGACACTTGAGAAAGTGAAGAGATCTCAGAAGTAAAGCCTGTATACATATGTATATTACAGTTGGAAATTCTTGTAATTTGAGTATAGATAATCCTCAGGATGATGAGGAGTAATGTAATAAACATGAGATAAGTCTAAAACCATATGTATATAAGTAAATGATGTAAAGAAACACATGAGAAGAGTCATTTGAAGACAAGTGTCTTAGAGTTAGATGTGAAGAGAGTTATCTTCAGAAAATAGTGACAAGCATTTCGTAGATTTCTCTCAGTGTGATCATGTGGATCAGAAATCCTTTTGTACACATCTAATCTGAAAGCTAATGAAGCTATGTTCAGAGTTTTATGATCTAATTCCTTTCCTACTGTGAGTATGATCAATAGGAACATTTGTATGTAGAGTCTGCAGATAGACTTCTCAGAGTGACACACTTTTCTATCTCAATGTTTTGCTTAGATCTCAGTGGACAGTGTAAAGTTTTTAATGACTGAGCATTCAAAATCTAAGTTAGAAGACAAGGAAGCTATGGCTAAAAGCATTTAGCAAAACGGGATCTTTGCTATGAGAAATCAACTTAAGAAGTTGACCATGTCAAAGTCGCCATTACTGGAAGACAAATTTTTACACAGATTTGATCTAAAAGATCAAATTAGAAATCTAGTGGTTCTACTAATGATCAATATAGTTGTGCAAAGGTAGCATGGATATGTGAGTATCATTTGAATGATTAAATTTGAAGTGTTATGAAGAAATTGAAGCCTGTCTCTGAAGCAGATTCTTGAATATGAAGAAAACTTCTTACAGAGAAGTATTTCTTGATATATTTCTAAAATAATTTGAAGTTTGTGTAAAGTTTGATTTATTCTTGATATAGAGGAGTTCTTAAGTCAAGATAAATCGAACATTTTGAGATTAAAAGGTCTCGAACAGTGGTATCAGAGCTGAAGGTGCAATACAAGTGAAGTAAAGAGTATTGGACGTTCCGATTGTTGCAGACATTGAAGTTTTTTCAAATTAAAGGAGCACAGGATCAAAGTTTGAAAGAGAACCTGAAGGAGAATCAAGTACGAGTTCAAAGGATCAAGAAGGATTAAAGCTTCATATCCAAGGTACATTCTATTATCATAAATCATAGTAATTGCAGACACAGAAGATCAAAGATGGGAGAAAGCTTGCAGATTGATAAGCTAGATAGGGAGAACTATCCAGTTTGGTCCATGAGGATGGAAGCACACCTTATGAGCAAATATTTGATGGCATTCATTACAGGAGAAGAAGAATGTTGAAGAATCACTCATGAATCTGACATATAGACAGACATAAAGATAGAGAAAGATAAAGAGAAGCAGAATCAAAGTATTTAGAAAATCAAAGCCTTAGTGAAGGGACAAATTCACGACCGTAATGTACAGCGTAGAAACTTCCAGAATTAGATCTTGTTACAATGGATCAAGAAAAACTGTATATATATGAGATAGGAAGAAGAAAAAAGTGTGAGAGCATAAGTGTGCGTGAGAAGAGTGCGTCCTATGAATAGAGTGCATATAGAAATCAAGAATAGGTTTAGAAGACACCATAGATTGCGTATGTAAAGATGAATAACAAAAACCTGAAATATCAGGTATTCATCTGAGAGAGATAGTAAGAAGAAACTACTCAGTATAGGAGAGTTTCTATAGCTTGAGCAAGAAGAGGCCAAGCTAGTTTTGTTCACATCTTCTCTAATAGAAAACACATGTTCATGTGGAAATTTGCGCGCATTCTTCGTATGTGAAGAAATCTGAGTATTTTCATGTTACGGTATAAAGTTAGTTAACAATTACAGTTTTCTCAGTAAAACAGATTTTTCGGTCAGTTACAGTTTTCTCTGTAAACGTGTTTTCCGGTAGAACAACAAAGTAGATCTCGTAGAGTAATGTAAAATTTTGTATGAGAGATAGCTTATCTTGTAGCTAGACTTCTCTACTATCAGCTCATCAACGATTTCGGTGAAATGGATATGTACACACAGTACAAAGTCTGACTGGAAAGAGGCATTCAGAACTGGTGAAGTTTTTCCTTAACCTTCAGAAAGAGTTCATTCAGTGAAGGAAGTTCACGCATCACTTCCTTACTTCATGTATATTCACTTGAAGTAAATACAAACAGAATTGTAGTTGATTTTGATAAGATTCTGGTATAATTACGGTGACAATCCGGTGACAGTTCGGTGAAGTTCTAGTGGAATTTCAATTAATTCAAAACACAATCTTATCTGGTTGAGTGACAGAAACTTTGCTAAGCTATTGCTGATTATAGAGGTGTTCTAATATCACTCTAGCTTAGCCACCTTCATTGGCGCAGGGAATTCCGCATGCTTGACAAGGTTCGAGTCTTGGCCGCATCATCAACAAGTGGTATCAGAGCTAAAAAGATTCTGAAGAGCAGAAAGATTCTCAAAGAGCAAACGACAGTAAAGACACAAGAGAACTCAAAAAACTTTCATAAAGAAAGGTGAATGCTAAGGAGATCAATAGCAAATGGTATCAAGAAGTATTCCGAAGTCGTTTTCAAGGTAAAGGTTTACAAAAGGTAAAATTCTTTAACGATACACTCATCAAAAGAAATAGAAACAAGAAGATTATGGCAGATCATGTTTCAATTGACAAATTGGACAGAGATAATTATCCTGCATGGGTAATGCGCATGGAAGCCTTACTTATGAGTAAGGACTTAATGATGTATGTGACCGGAGAAGAAAAGAAGCCGACCTTTGAAGACAGTAGACAACCAAAGGAAGAAGAATTGGAAGGCTTGAAGCTGTGGCAGAAGAAAGATGCAACGGCAAGAGCTTACATTTATAATATCGTTACAGATCATCTACTACCGCACACTAGAGGTCTGGAGAAAGCGGAGGACATATGAGTGCGTTGGAAGATCATTTCCAAAATACTAGGAAAGCTAGGAAGGCTAGCTTATGGTCTGAATTCACAACGTTCAAAAAGAAGTCGAATCAAAGTATTAGTGACTATGTTACTAAGATGAAGGATCTAGCAGATAGTCTTGGATCCATAAATGAAGATATCAAAGACCACAGATTGATAGCGCAAGTGCTCACAGGTTTGAGAGGAGATGAAAGGTGGAAACCTTTCATACTCTCAACTGAAATTTCTTTAAATCATTTTGTACCAGATTTAAATCTGTTGCTTGGTTTGATGCTCACATATGAAAAAGACCTGAAAGGAGATGGAGATAAAGGACAAAGTTCTGTAATGTACATGAAGAACAAGAAGAAAGGAGATAAAGGTAAGTCAAAAGATGAAGAAGAGTCGAGTTCTCAGGCTTATTATGCAAGAGGTAAAGGCACTGGCAGAGGAAGAGCAAGAGGTTTTGGAAGAGGACGAGGTAGTCAGAATACCAACAAGAAGGCTTGCTGGATTTGTGGATTAAGTAATCATCTGGCTCATGATTGCTGTCATAATTCCCAAGGATCAAGTCAGAATCTTTTGCCAAACCAATTGAATTTACTTTGGATAATCATCTGAATTTTATCAAGCATGGGTGTGGAGAGAGGATGGGAGCGGAGGTGGTGGTGGGGGTGGGTGTGGGGGTTGTGGGGAAAAAGCTGAGGGGGTGGAGGGGGTGGTGGAGATGGTGGTGGGAGGGGGATGGTGGAGATGGTGGTGGGGGTGGGTGCGGGGGTTGTGGGGAAAAAGATGAGGGGGTGGTGGAGATGGTGGTGGGGGTGGTTGTGGGGTTTGTGGAGGAAAAAGATGAGGGAGATGGAGGGGGACGTTGGAGATGGTGATGGGCGTGGGTGTGGGGTTTGTGGGGGAAAAAGATGAGGGGAAAGGAGGGGGACATGGAGATGGTGGTGGGGGTTGTGGGCAAAATGATGAGGGGGTGGAGGGGGTGGTGGAGATGGTGGTGAGGGTGGGTGTGGGGGTTGTGGGGAAAAGATGAGGCGGTGGAGATGGAGGGGGGCGGTGGAGATGGTGGTGGGGGTGGGTGTGGGGTTTGTGGGGGAAAAAGATGAGGGGAAGGAAGGGGGACGTGGAGATGGTGGTGGGGGTGGGTGTGGGGGTTGTGGGGAAAATGATGAGGCATTAGAGGGGGTAGTGGAGATGGTGGTGGGGGTGGGTGTGGGGGTTGTGGGGAAAACGATTAGGGATTGGTGGAGATGGTGGTGGGGGTGGGTGTGGGAATTGTGGGGGAAAAAGATGAGGGAGATGGAGGGGGACGGTGGAGATGGTGGTGGGGGTGGGTGTGGGGTTGGTGGGGGTGGGTGTGGGGTTGGTGGGGGAAAACGATGAGGGGAAGGGAGGGGGACGTGGAGATGGTGGTGGGGGTGGGTGTGGGGTTTTTGGGGAAAATGATGAGGGGGTGGAGGGGGAGGTGGAGATGGTGGTGGGGGTGGGTGTGGGGGTTGTGGGGAAAATATAAGGCGGTGGAGATGGAGGGGGACGGTGGAGATGGTGGTGGGTGTGGGGTTTGTGGGGGAAAAATATGAGGGGAAGGGAGGGGGACGTGGAGATGGTGGTGGGGGTGGGTGTAGGGTTGTGGGGAAAATGATGAGGGGGTGGAGGGGGACGGTGGAGATGGTGGTGGGGGTGGGTGTGGGGTTTGTGGGGGAAAAAGATGAGGGGAAGGGAGGGGGACATGGAGATGGTGGTGGGGGTGGATGTAGGGTTGTGGGGAAAATGATGAGGGGGTGGAGGGGGACAGTGGAGATGGTGGTGGGGGTGGGGGTGGGGTTTGTGGGGGAAAAAGATGAGGGGAAGGGAGGGGGACGTGAAGATGGTGGTGGGGGTGGGTGTGGGGGTTGTGGGGAAAATGATGAGGGGGTGGTGGAGATGGGGTAGAGGGGGTGGTGGAGATGGTGGTGGGGGTGGGTGTGGGGGTTGTAGTGAAAAGATGAGGCCGTGGAGATGGTGGTGGGGGGTGGAGTTACATGAAAGGATTCACCTGATCTTAACTTTGGGTTCTCTAGCTGATCTACAGCTCTTTCCGGGGAATCACTAGGTTGAAATGTCTATGAGAACGCCGTCTTCAAAGCCTTCCATGTAGCAACATGACCATCTGCATATTGACTGTACCATTTATCCACAAGGCCTTCCAATGTGGATGGGAAGATTACCAGCATTGCATCCTCTCTATTCTGCAGACCTCGTCCACAGCATAAGGAGATGAATCTCCTCACATGTGTTGGAGAACTTTTAATCTCGAAATATCCGATTTATCTTGACTTAAGAACTCCTCTATATCAAGAATAAATCAAACTTTACACAAACGTCAAAGTATTTTTCACATATATCAAAAAATACTTCTCTGTAAGAAGTTTTCTTTATATTCAAGAATCTACTTCAGAGATAGGCTTCAATTTCTTCATAACACTTCAAATTTAATCATTCAAATGATACTCACATATCCATGCTACCTTTGTGCAACTATATTGATCATTAGTTCTTCAAAAGAACCACTAGATTTCTAATTTGATCTTGTAGATCAAATCTCTCTAAAAAACTCTCTTCCAGAAATGGCGACTTTGACGTGATCAACTTCTTAAGTTGATTTCTCATAGCACAGATCCCGTTTTGCTAAATGCTTTTAGCCATAGCTTCCTTACCTTCTAACTTAGATTTTGAATGCTCACTCATTAAAAACTTTACACTATGCATTGAGATCTAAGCAAAACATTGACATAGAAAAAAGCGTGACTCTGAGAAGTCTATCTACAGACTCTACATACAAATGTTCCTATTGCTCATACTCACAGTAGGAAAGGAATTAGATCATAAAACTCTGAACATAGCTTCATTAGCTTTCAGATTAGATGTGTTCTGATCCACATGATCAGACTGAGAGAAATCTACGAAATGCTCATCACTATTTTCTGAAGATAACTCTCTTCACATCTATCTCTAAGACACTTGTCTTCAAATGACTCTTCTCATGTGTTTCTTTACATCATTTACTTATATACATATGGTTTAAGACTTATCTCGTGTCTATTACATTACTCCGCATCATCCTAAGGATTATCTATACTCAAGTTACAAGAATTTCCAACTGTAATCTACATATGTATACAGGCTTTACTTCTGAGATCTCTTCACTTTCTCAAATGTCTTCTTTCACTTCAATCTGATCATAAGCTTGCTTCAAGCTCATTGTAATCATCAATTTTTGATTGGTTTGTTCCAACAGATTCCCTTGAATCACTAATAGTGATTATTCCATTCTTGTTCACTCCTGCCATCTCCTTGAATCTTTGTAGCTTAGGTCCATCCAGGATTTTTGTTAACATATCTACAACTTGTTCTTTTGTTGGAGTATACATCACTTCACTCTCTTTATCAAGTACCTTTTCTCTCAAGAAATGATACTGAATCTCTATATGCTTAGTCCTGGCATGAAAAACAGGGTTAGCTGCCAAATACAATGAACTCATATTGTCTCCAAAAATAATTGGAGTACTCTGATCAGTTCCAAAAACAAGGTTTTTAACCATATTACTTCTTTTGCAGCCTCTACCATTCCTTTATACTCAACTTCTGCAGATGACAAGTCAGCTGTATGTTGCTTCTTTGAGCACCAAGAAACTAACTTATCTCCTATATAACAAAGATACCCATGAGTAGACCTTCTATCATCTGAATCACCTGCCCAATCTGCATCACTAAACACTTTGATTCTTGTATCAAAAGTAAATCCATAATAAAGACCTTCACTTAGGGTTCCTTTGATATATGTGAGTGCCCTTTGAGATGCAATCCAATGAGTCTTCTTTGGACAATGCATGAATTGTGATAACACACCTACTGCATATGATAGATCTGGCCTTGTCAACGTAGCATATATTAAACTACCTACCAAACTCTGATATTTCTTCATGTCATTAAACTCTTCACCTCCATACCTGCTCAATTTATGATTTACCTCCAATG
The DNA here is from genome assembly GCA_020310875.1 of Ceratopteris richardii. Classification (NCBI taxonomy): domain Eukaryota; kingdom Viridiplantae; phylum Streptophyta; class Polypodiopsida; order Polypodiales; family Pteridaceae; genus Ceratopteris; species Ceratopteris richardii. The sequence continues at coordinate 141,121,863 of CM035429.1, forward strand.
GTGTGTTTGAAGGCTTGCAATCCTCCATGTTGAACTTGACCAAAAGATTCTTCAAGTACCTCTATTGTGTAACATATACTCCATGTTGAGTATATACAATCTGCATTCCTAAGAAATAAGATAAGTTTCCCAAATCACTTATCTTAAACTCCTTCTCTATTTGTTTCTTAAGCTCATTGATTCCTTGAGCATCTGTACCTGTGACAATAATATCATCAACATAAATACACATATATATGTACCCATTTTCACTTGCCTTCACTAGCAAGGTACTATCTGCCTTTGATGCTTGAAATCCATATTCATTCAAGAACTTAACAAGCCTGTAATTCCATGCTCTTGGAGCCTGTTCAAGCCATACAAAGCTCTCTTGAGCTTACACACATAATCTAATCCAATTGAATCCATGAAGCCTTCTGGTTGCTCCATGTATACTTCATCTACAATGTATCCATTCAGAAATGCATTCTTCACATCTAATTGTGATAACTTCCATCCTTTACAAGCGGCAATAGCAATCAATGATCTACTTGTAGACATCTTAGCAACAAGAATAAAGGTTTCATCATAATCTACCCCATAAGTTTGGGCATACACTTTGACCACAAGTCTAGCCTTGTATCTAGACACCTTAACATCTGCAAATCTTTTTGTTTTATACACCCACTTACATCCAATGACTTTCTCTTTTGTTGGTCTTGGAACCAATTCCCATCTTTCATTTTCAAGTAGAGCATCATACTCTTCTTGCATTGCCTTCTCCCAATTCTGTTTATCTGTATCTTCTTCATATGTGATTAGATCCTCTTCTGTCTTCACAAGGTAAGCATAATCTTTTGTTGTTAGAAAAGATGTATCATAGCTATACCTGATAGGCTCTTTTCTTTCCCTTGAGGATCTTCTGACCTCTGCACTTCTTGAAGTCTCAGCCACATTTGATTCTGGATCAAATCTTCGCCCATCTTCAACATTATCCTGCAATTTACTTTTATAATCAACATCATCAATATCTTCTTCATACACATTTACTTTTTCCTTCCCTTTCCTTTGTATTTCTTCAACACCTGCATAATCATTTGTTGACCCTGTATACCATGTGCTTTGCTCATCAAATGTAAAGTAATAACAAATTGCTTTGTGGATGGACTCCACAATCTGTAACCCATATGTCTATCATCATACCCAAAAAACACATACTTCTCTTCTTTGGGTTCTAGCTTATGTATCAATTGTGAAGGAACATAAGCATATGCTAAACATCCAAATACCTTACAATGATCAAGAGTAGGTCTCTTACCCCACCATGCTTCATAAGGAGTTCTTCCATCCAAAGCTTTACAAGGTAACCTATTTACAAGGTATGTTGCAGTATTGATAGCTTCTACCCATAAGTAATTTGGGCAATTCTTTTCCTTCATCATTGCTCTTGCAAATTCTACAAGAGTTCTATTTCTTCTTTTTGCAATTCCATTCTATTGAGGAGAGTACCTCCAAGTTATTTCTCTCTTTATACCTGCATTCCACAAAATATCATTTAAATCTTTAGAGAAATACTCTCCTCCTCCATCTGATCTCAACCTCTTGAGCTTTTTTCCTGTAATCCTTTCTGCACAAGCATGATAATGCTTGAATGTGTTGAAGACTTCTGATTTGTCCTTGATTACATATAAAGTAATCCATCTGGTTGCATCATCAACAAACAACACATAATATCTGGATCCATTCATGCTATAGTCCCTTGAAGGACCCCACACATCTGTATGAATCATTCAAGCATATTTGAATACTTGTACCCTGATTTATTGTATGAACTTTTGTGTGCTTTACCTAATTGACAAGCTTCACACTTGTACACGATATGTTTCCCTTCAACTTTTGGCAAAGCAAGCACCACATCATTCCTTGAGATTTCCTTTATGGCTCTCTCATTGAAATGACCTAACCTATTATGCGATGGGTCTAACTTAGACATCTTTTGACTTCCATAAGTAAATAGAGCATGTCCCACATTACCTTGAACTTTGAAAGTAAACAACCTTCCTTCCTTTTTACCTGCAATAATGTTTCTATATCCCTGATTTGGATCTTGCACATAGACACCATCATTTGTGAATCTGACTTCATATCCTTTCTCGACAATTTGCCCTACACTTATCAAGTTCTTAGGAATAGTAGGAACATAAAGTACCTTGCTCAAGAGTGTACTTCCATTCTTTTTCTTCACTGATCCAATACTTTCCACCTTATGCTTAGTATTGTCACCTGTTTGAACTGTATGTCCATTCACCTTTGCTTCCATACCAGTCATCAGTGATATATTTCCACTCAGACATTCAAGATGAGATTCATATCATCCTTCTGATCTGATGCATAATTATATTAATTGTTGTTGTAGGACTGAGATTGAAAGCTTCTTCCACCTCCTCTAGCATATGATGTCCTACCACCTCTTCCTCTGAAGTTTCCTCTTTGGTTTCTGCCTCCTCTACCTCTTTGATTGAAGCTTTGGTTATTACTTCCACCATTTTGATTGTTATACCAACAATCATTTGCCAAATGATTGGTTCTGCCACAAATCCAACAAGCTTTAGTATTATCTTTGTTCTTACCTCCTCTTCCTTTATCTCTGAAGTTCATCTTTCCTTTTGTAAAGTTGGCTTGACTTGAAGTTCCTTCATCATCAGTTGACTGCTTCCCTTTGCCATTCTTTTTCTTATCCTTGGAGTACATAGCTTGGCTTGCACTCCTATCATTGTCTCCCTTAATGTCCTACTCAAAAGTTAGCATGTGTCCTAGCAATTGATTAAGATCAGGAGTAAAGTGATCAAGTGACAATTATATGGACAATATGAAAGGCTTCCACTTGTCATCTCCTCTCAGACCTCTAAGTATTTGCCTTACCAACTTATCCTCTTCAATGTCTTCATCTACTGCTCCCAAGCTATCTGCAATATCCTTCATCCTTGCCACATAATCAGAAATTGATTGTGAACTCTTCTTCTTGAAAGTTGTGAATTCTGCCCATAATGAGGACTTCCTTGACTTGGTTGTGTTTTGGAAATGCTCTTCCAAGGCATTCCACACATCTGTTGCACTTTCTAATCCTCTGATGTGAGGTAGAAGATAATCATTTAGAGCCATGTAAATGATGCTCCTAGCTTGAGCATCCTTTCTCATCCAATTCTTCAAACCTGCAAGTTCCTCCCTAGTTGGAACACTAGGATCTTCAAATTCAAGCTTTTCTTTGTTGATGACGCGGCAAAGACTCGAACCTTGTCAAGCCTGCGGAATTCACTGCGCCAATGAAGGTGGCTAAGCTAGAGTGATATTAGAACACCTCTATAATCAGCAGTAGCTTAGCAAAGTTTCTGTCACTCAACCATATAAGACTGTGTTTTGAATTTACTGAAATTCCATTGGAACTTCACTGAACTGTCACCGGACTGTCACCGTAATTATACTCGAATCTTACCGGAATCAACTACAATTCTGTTTGTAATTACTTCAAGTGCATATACATGAAGTAAGGAAGTGATGCGTGAACTTCCTTCACTGAATGAACTCTTTCTGAAGTTTAAGGAAAAACTTCACCAGTTTTGAATGCCTCTTTCCGGTCAAACTTAGTACTGTGTGTACATATCCATTTCACCGAAATCGTTGATGAACTGATAGTAGAGAAATCTAGCTACAAGATAAGCTATCTCTCATACAAAATTTTACATTACTCTGCGAGATCTACTTCGTTGTTCTACCGAAAAACACGTTTACTGAGAAAACTATAACTAACCGAAAAATCCATTTTACTGAGAAAATTGTAACTGTTAACCAACTTTATACCATAATATGAAAATACTCAGATTTCTTCACATACGAAGAATGCGTGCAAATTTCCACATGAACATGTGTTTTCTATTAGAGAAGATGTGTACAAAACTAGCTTGGCCTCTTCTTGCTCAAGCTATAGAAACTCTCCTATATTGAGTAGTTTCTTCTTATCATCTCTCCCAGATGAATACTTGACATTTCAGGTTTCTGTTATTCATCTTTACATACGCAATCTATGGCGTCTTGTAAACCTATTCTTGATTTCTATATGCACTCTATTCATACGACGCACTCTTCTCACGCACACTTATGCTCTCACACTTTTTTCTTCTTCCTATCTCATATATATAGAGTTTTTCTTGATCCTTGAGCATAGCTCGTGCAAACTCAACTAGAGTTCGGTTTCTTCTTTCGGCTACACCATGTTGTTGTGGTGTATACCTGCAGGTTATTTCTCTCTTAATACCTGGATTCCAAAGATAATCATTGAACTCTTGGGAAAAATATTCTCCCCCTCCATCAGACCTCAGTCTCTTAAGATTTTGTCCTCTGAGTCGTTCAGCATATGCATGAAAATGCTTAAAGGTTTCAAATACTTATGATCTCTCCTTCAAAACATATAACGTTATCCATCTTGTAGTAGCATCAATGAATAAAACATAATACCTTGAGCCACTGATTGATCCTTCTTTTGTTGGACCCCATACATCTGTATGAATGAGTTCAAGTACTCCATCATGTTTGAATCCTTTCTTCTGGAAAGGTAACCTGTGGGCTTTTCCCATCTGACATGCCTCGCACTTATGAATCATATGTTGGTTTTGTACATTCGGTAATCCCAGTACTGACTGAATTGAAATCATAGCTTTAATTCCTTTTTCATTAAAATGACCTAATCTCTTATGCCAGAGATCAAGTTCTATAATCACCTTTTCACCATGTGTGAGCAACGCTTGACCAATGTTCCCTTGTACTCTTAAAGTAAAGAGTCTACCTTCTTTCTTACCAGAGACGATATGATTATATCCATTCTCGAGATCTTCTACAAATACTCCTTCATTTGTAAATATGACCTGAAAACCTTTCTCAACTATCTGTCCCACGCTAATCAAATTTTTTGGTATTGTCGGAACATACAAAACATTGGTTAGCAAATCTGCTCCACTCTTACATTTCACTTTTCCAATTGAATGTACACTATGTCTTGTATTGTCACCTGTTTGAACAGTATGACTGGAACTACCCTTTTCCAATGCTGACATCAGTTCTATATTTCCTGACAAATGATTGGAACATCCAGAATCAATGTAAAATACCTTTAGATCTTCGTTATCTGATGTGCCGATTGAGTTCATCATCAATGATGTATGACTTTCATTCTGTTTGTCATTTGCGTAGTTGTTGTAGGTGGTGTTGTAGGATTGATTCTGTCCCCAACTTCTTGCTCCACCTCTACCATAGCCTCCTCTTTGATTCTTTCTTTTCGAGCATAAAGAAGATGACTTTCCAATTAAGGAACTCTTTGAGCTCTTGGTTTGGGATTAAAATCAACCCTCCATCTCACCGGCCCTCCATCCCTTCATCCACACCACCCACCATCTCTCATACTCAATGGGTCATTCCAATATCACGGGCGGCATAAAACGAGGATCTTAGCTTGCAATTAAAAGTGTAAAAGTGTAAGTGGTAAAAGTGAAAGAGGAGAAATGTTGCCACCAACCATTCATGACGAGTGCCTATTTTTGAGGATCCAATTCAAATCAAGTGGCATTTTTTTATCTAACCCTCCAATTTTGGGCAATCAATCAGCGCTTGATCAGTGCACGTGAGGAATCGGCAAGGACTTCTTGGCCTATTCGAGCCTATAAAAGCAATGGACTTGTGTTCATTTGGGATACATATAGATATACACATATACATACGTACGTACAGGGGTCCTATCTCTGCACTATGGCTACAAGCCTACTGTAGGAAGTCACTCTATGGCAAGGATACAGAGCGTGGGCTTCCCAATGGAAGGCTAATAGCAACATAGTGGGAAGAGAGTGACTTGGTTTTGTCATTCAGTGTGAGTCAGTGGTATTTTCATGCTCTTTCACTTAGAGCAAGTCTTTATACTTTGTATTGATGAGTGCTAGTCTGCATCTAGTTGTGTTCATTATACGGATTGGATGAATCTCTTGTATCGATGTTGTTTAGTTCTGGAGTGGCATGTTAGCCTAGAGCATTAGCATTTGCAGCATTACCTTGGCTTACATTGTAATCATATGTTCGAACTAAGGAGTGGTTTGGTCTCCCAATATTGTCATTTGTCATTAATATTGTTATCTACCTGCTCACAGAAGTGTTAAAGGGTATATTTCCCTAAGGAGAACCTCCCTTGAGTAGGCGACGTACTAGAAGTGCATATTCTCTGCTCTTGTTAAAAGTGGATACCCCAATACCTCCTCTATAGTTTGGCACGCACGGTGGGACACTTGCATTTCTGTGAGAGGCCCTGAGGATAGTAAATAGTCCTCTTTTTCAGTATTTTTGCCCTATTATATTTGCAAGTA
>CM035429.1:141133242-141280742 GCA_020310875.1 Ceratopteris richardii
ATGTTTTCCTCTTTAGGGACTTTTTCCCCTGGCTTGTATATACACCTATAACCCTAATGGGTCACTTCTCTCTATACATTCTAGTGGTAATACATTTAGTATTGTGTGTTGTTCTCCAAGCTTCTTTTTCTTCATTGTCCTCTTCACATGCTTCTGTGCACCTCAAACTCCAACAATTGGTATCACGTTAGGTTGCCACCTCATCTAGGATGTCGTGAACACCCGTCTAGTCATAGTCTCATAATCTCAAAACTGCTTCACTCTATGGTGCCAAAATCATGATTTGAGCTCATTTCGGACTCCAAATGCACTATCACAGGAGTTGTGTAGGCAATTACATCTTTTTGTGCCAAAGATATATACAGGTTTTGGTTCACTAGTATGAGCGTCTCAAAGTCCACTATAGGTTTAGCAAAACTCATCAAGGTAGTTCTATTCAACTTTTCATATACAATCATTTTTCTCCATCAGGGTATTTTTGTGAGTGGCCATGGCTGAAAGTCGTGATGTATTCCATATGTTGACTATTGAGGATAAGTTAGATGGTATCAATTATCGATTATGGGCTTATATGATGCATCATGCACTACAACAGATCGATGGTATACCGAGGTTTTTACCAGGGGAAATGAACGCGGCATTATTTGCCACAACGTCGGTGTACAGTTTGGTATGCACGTCGGTACCAAAGCATCGGTATAAGCGTCGGTATATGCGTCGGTATAAGCGTCGGCATATGCATCGGTATATGCATCGGTAATACCGGCGCCCATACGGAGGCCTTTGCTGGATGTACCGTCGTGTATACCGTCGCCTGTTGGGTGTACCAATGCTTATTCCGATGACATTACTGGGAGTACCGTCGCGCATACCGACGACCATACCTGCAAAATTTTTTTTGGGCAGAGTGTGTTGTCTTTTGCTACAGCAACATTACCATGATGTTGCTTAACAAAAGACAATACACTCTGCCTAAAAAAACTGAGTACATGTGATGTGTACTCTAATGTCAACTGAAATATAATTTCATGAAACACAGTATTATTGGACACAAAAGAGATAATCAAAATGAACCATGAACCATGTACAAAAGAAGTTATATATTTCAATAATGAAGCATATACAAGAGTGTGGCAAACCACTGTCATATATGACGCTTTTACAAAATGTGGCAAAGCAATGCATTGCCATATGAAAATCAAATACAAAATTTTGGTGTTCCACTACCATACACATGCAAAGAACGTTCCATATCAACAGTCCTGCAACAAACAACGTTAATGGAATGAGATAAATTGACATGAAGATTACAAACAAGTAAAAACCAAGTTTATAAAATAATTATCTTATCGCAAATGCTCCCATGAAATGACTGCACCGCATCCCTCCAAGTCCTCCAATAGTGCAAACAACCCATGATGATATCCGTAAGACTCCTCCGTTCATGTAAGAGGACGACCCATTGCCAGCTCCTGAAACAAATATACAAAATATTAGAGGAACATACATGAGAAATTTAACACAAATAAATTCAATAAATGAAATGGTACTTACAAACTCATGAGGCATCGTGTCATATCCGCTGCTGCCCAAATGTGACGGTCCAACCATATCTAAACGTGTGGCTGCGAGATCTCGCTGCTGGCGATATCGGTGAGGAGTCTACTGCTGCTCATCACGAATCACGTCCCACTCCTCAACATCTAACCATACAGGCTTTGGTAAGCCTGCTCTGAAAGCATCACGATCCTGAGATCGTCAGTGGGACATAACCTCACGTGCGGTGTGCAAAATCCACTCCAAACTGATAAGAGACTGTCCATCGGCTGGTCGGAACTCCTAATAAATCCTCTCTGTGATATAATTCTTTCGATCTTTATCCTACTCACTCCATTTCAGCATGATAGAGTGTCCAAAATAGATGGAGCAAAGTTGTCGTATGTGTGCATGCATTGCTTTGCCACTCGCGTCCATCACCGGAGCTCCATCTCGGATACTATACACCATGGATTCATCATGGTCATGAGCATCCCAAGGTGTATGTGGTGTTCCACGTGGTGTACTGCATGGTGTACCTACATCTGAGGTACTTATCCTAGGAGTAGAAGCGGGCGACACAACGTCCATCGCACTGCCTCCACAACAACCGCCTCCTCCGCCTCTAGACCTACCTGTAGATCCACTCCTAGAACCTCCTTCTCCAGAGCGTGACCTTGATCTACGAGACGGGCCAGAACCTGTATCGCACTGAGGTGTCGAACACACATGTCTACTAGTAGACCTAGTAGGAGATGGCTGAAAAGATGGTCGTGGTGGATTCACGGAGCTAGGAGACGTACCTTTTACGGGAGTAGCACCACCCACAGGAGTGACACCGGCAGGAGTGACACCAGTGGGAGTGACACCGGCGGGAGTGAGGCCAGCGGGAGTGAGGCCGCCAGGAGTAAGGCCGCCAGGAGTGAGGCCAACAGGAGTGCTACCACGAGCGATCCAATACTGTGATGCAGCAGCCATATACGCGGGAGGAACCTGAGAGATGAACTCCAAAAACTGCTCCTCTATCATGGAATGTGGAGTGACTAGAGGACTGTCTCCCATTGTGCTCTGTAATAAAAGAACTCAAATAATTAGCATGCGATAATAAAAGTAATATAGAGAATAAACAAAAAAAACAAAAATTAGTACGTACAAGTGTTTTATTCAAAAGTCCTCTAGTCTAGCATCCTCTTGAAGATCCGATGCATCGAGAATATCTATCTCTATATTGATGGCTTCTAAATTGCTTGCTATGCTGGTTTCTTCCCGATCATCGTCTATTGCTTCGTCTTCTCGAACAACGACCTCTTCTTCAATGACCTCTTCTTCTCGAACAATGATCTCTTCCTCCTCGACTATCGAATGAATCTCTGAGTCCACTAGAGATGGTCTTTCTTCTACATCTATGTTCGTAAAAATTTGTCTACTACGTGGAGGGACTTGTAAAACAAATAGCCACTCTCGTTCTTTTGAGTCTGCTATAAAAACAACTTGCTCATAGTGTTCGGGAAGTACAAATGTATCCCTTTCATCTGTCCATAATCTTGTGGAGTCGACTTGAAGCAAACCGCTTTTATCCCGTCTCACTATTACGTTTCTTCCAGAGGTGACTACTTTGAACCATTTCACATCAAAAACAAAGTAATCAAAATTTCTGAAAGATAGTTTCAAGATGTCTTGAATCACACCACAATAATCTAGCTCGCCTTCTAGAGCATTATCATCTCTTGCACTCGCTCTACTTTTTTGCAAAAATTTAACCATCACTCCACTATCAAAAGTAGACCTATTTTGATCGATTCGTGCGATTCGAAAGTGTTATCCATGAGACCATAGTGCACCGTATTTAATATACTCCCAATCACATCCTTTTGCGAGTTCTTCTTCTTCTTCAGAGATATCTTCACCCGCTGCTTTTGCTTGTGAAGTCGCTGTATCTAGCCATCTGCTCATTGGAAAAGGTGGAAGAGGTCGAAGACTTTTTGGAAGAGGCAAAAATCGAGTGGAACAATTTCTTCGAAACTGAGCTCTTTCCTTTGCGTTGGTTTCATTGGCAAGCTCATACCTTTCTAACCACTTCTGCATAGGCTCAGAGTTTACTATGCAAAACTTCATTGCCTTCTCTCTGAAAGCTGCATCCATTTTTCTTTGCAATCCTTTACCTTGTGGTTCATCGCCTATGAGATGAACACCTTCATCATCGCTCCATAAGCGAGGCATTTTGGGATCCGACATATCTAGACACTCAGTTATGAATACAAGATATTCTTGTACAACCCATCCCTCTACCATGCTACCCTCTGGACGTGCTCTCTGTCGAAAAAACCCTTTTAATGTCTTCATAAAGCGCTCTAAGAAGAACATCCATCGACTATGGATAGTTCCTGCTGTTGCAACTTCATCTACCACATGAACTAGTAAATGAAGTTGAATAGTGAGAATACTTGTGGGAAAGTATTTCTCTACCATACAAACAGCCTCTATAGCATTGAGTTTTGCACTCTCTATGCTATCTCTATTTATCTCTTTAGAAGATATCCACCGTACTAAAGAACTAATTTTATAAATGGTTCTTTGTACATCCTCTGAAAGACAATCATTTAGGGCTACAGGGAGCACAAACTATAAAAACTTGTGCCAATCATGAGACTTGAGTCTTGCAAGATCGTCGTTTCATGTGAAAGCAGTCTTTAGACACCTCGTGCATCCAGTAAGTGTTCGAAACTTTGAAATTTTTTTCTTCACTTGTTGCTCTTCCATCCTACAAAGCACCTAAGGAGCTCTACTGTTCCGTTGGGCTTAGTAATGTTTAGTGTTTAGTGGGGGCAAATATCAAGCTGAAATGCCTTATGAAAGGTAGATCAAAATGATTTAAGTAAGTTTTGTTTCTATCATTTCTCTCTATGGTTACGCCACGTGGTACACCACGTGGAACACCATGTACAACTTAGGGTGCTCATGACCATGATGACTCCAAGGTGTATAGTATCCGAGATGGAGCTCCGATGATGGATGCGGCTCGCAAAGCAATGCGTGCACGTATACGACAGCTTTGCTCCATACAGTTTGGACATTCTACATGTTGAAATGGATCTGCACACCGCACGTAAAGTTATGTCCCATCGACGATCCGAGGCTCATGATGCTTTCTGAGCAGGCTTACGAAAGCCTGTATGGTTAGACGTTGAGGTGTGGGATATGATTCGCGACGAGTAGTGCAGCCTCTTCAGTGATATCGCCAATAGCGAAATGTCATACCCATACGTTTAGATATGGTTGGACCATCACATTTGGGTAGCGGCGGATATGACACGATGCATCACGAGTTTGTAAGTACTATTTGATGTATTGAATTTGTGTGTGTTAACTTTCCCATGTATGTTTCTCTAATGTTTTGTATATTTGTTGCAAGAGCTGGAAATCGTCGTCCTCCAACACAAAGGGAGGAGGCTTATGGATATCGTCATGGATTGACTTCACTATTGGAGGACTTGGAGGGGCGCGGTGTGGTCGTTTCATGGGAGCATTTGCGATGAGGTGATTAATTTATAAACTTGGTTTTTACTTGTTGTTTGTAAACTTCATGTCAATTTATCTCATTTCATTAATGTTCTTTGTTGCACGACTGTTGATATGGAGCATTCTTTGCATGTGTATAGCAGTGGCACACCAAAATTTTGTATTTGATTTTTATATAGCAATGCATTGCTTTGCCACATTTTGTAAAAGCATCATATATGATAGTGGTTTGCCACACTCTTGTACATGCTTCATTTATAAAATATATGACTCTTTTTGTACATGGTTCATGGTTCATTTTGATGATCTCTTTTGTGTCCAATAATATTCTCTTTTATGAAATCATATTTTGGTTGAAATTAGAGTGCACATCATATGTAATCGGTTTTTTTGGGCAGAGTGTATTGTCTTTTGCTGAGCAACATCATGGTAATGTTGTTGTAGCAAAAGACAACACACTTTGCCCAAAAAATATTTTGCAGATATAGTCGTCGGTATAAGCGACGATACTCCTAGTAATGTCATCAGAATAAACGTCGGTACACCCAGCGGGCGCCAGTATACATGACGGTACACCCAACACAGGCATCGGTATGGGCGTCTGTATGGGCACCGGAAATACCGATGCTTATAGCGATGCTTATACCGATGCCCATACTGGCGCTTATACCGATGCCCATACCGATGCCCATACCGGCGCTTTAATACCGACACGCATACCGACACCTACACCGACATCGGGGCAAAAATACGTACGTTCATTTTCCTCGGTGAAAACCTTGGTATACGGCCGATCTGTTGTAGTGGGAGTTATAGGAATTACGACTTATGCTCAAACAATAACTTGTCAAGAGCCAGTTGATCTCAAAAACTCTCTCAGATTAAACGCACATAGTATGCAATAAAAATGATGATCTTCGTGTTCAACTATGCTTGTTCACTATGTGAACGATGAGATATCTATTTTGAAAGGTACAATTCAGGGATTTATCATATCCAGATTGGTGTTTGTAATATTTCGTGTTCTTTAAGTTTGTATGTACATTAGGAACTTTAAAACTTTCCATATAAGGTCAAACATGTACTTAAAAAGGTTAAGGGTCAGATGAAGTCAGCAACTCTCTCCAAATTAAGGGATATTTCATAATGAGATTGATGCGTGCAATCTGTCTTGCTGTACTTTATATTTGTATTTGGAATTCTTGAAATTATCAGTTATGCGTCATTTGAATTTAGTAAGTGTCTCAAATCAACTCTATACTATGTAACAGATATCCCAATTGCCGTCTTCAGCTATGCTTGTATACTATGTTAACAATGTGCTGTGTATCTTGAAAGTTACAATTGAGGGATCTTTCATAATCAGATTGACGTGTGTAAGATATTATTGTAAATATTAAAAATATATATTGGTGTTAAGTCTCGGGTCCAGTCTCTTAATGAACTGTAAGATGCGTGAGTTTTGGGTGATTGAGACAATTCTTTTGAGGATCCTTGGGAGGGTGAGCTTTCTTCAAGCTTCGATTTCGAGACAATGTTCCCCTTTTCACTGTCGATATGTTTATTAGCAAAAACCGGAAGATTACTCTGTTTCCTTAACATCTACGGATATTCGGAGTTAGGGTATCATGTCTATTGATGTGAAACGAATTTGCTTTTGTGCATAGTACAAATCCATTGGTTGGTTCTTGTTTCGAGAGATGTTTCCATATTTTGAAGCCCTTGTTCCAGAGCCTCTTAGCGCTTCGAATGTTCCAAGATTCCATGTTCCTGCAGCCATGGATTGAGAGCTAGATAGAGTCATTCTGACTCATACCGACTGCCCACTTCCAATGTTCATTGATCTTATGCAGCTTTTGACTTTATTCCAACTCTTCCATAGGGAGCACTCAAGATTGGAGCCTTTCGAGAAAACTGGGATCAAGAAAAACAAAAGGGTCAGAATGTCAAGAGTCTTCCAATTCTTGAATCCCACAAAAGTCAACGCATTCTTGTTTTTAAAGATCAATTTAGCCCACGAAGTCTCCTCATTGCACCATGCCTTAATCATCCATTTTTCCGCAAGTTGTTAGCCATGAACCCAATGTCCAGAATACCAAGGCCCCCACTATCCCTTTGGCTAGTGGAGATGGACCATTTGAATTTAGGCACCCCCTATTGTCGTCTCCCATCCAAAGGAAGTTTCTACAAATACGTTCCAGTTTGGATAGCTCTTGCTCTTTTGGTCTCCACCAAGAGAGAAAGTATATGGTCGACAAAATGAGGAACATGTTACTCATCATTGTGTGACATCCGAGATTGACTTGCATACCTCTCCAAAAGTTTAGCTTGCTCTCAAGTTTGGCCACGACCTAGTTTCACTGCTACTCCAAGCCAGAAAATTTTGCTTGGGGTAGTGTTTTGACAACCATGTTCAAAGAGAAGTTCAGGTTGGATCCCAACAATAGCTTTGCAAGTGGTCTTTGAGTGGTTGATTTTGGATCTAGAGGCTTCGTAGAAAGTATCCAGGCACCTACAAAACATCTCGAGGTTGGTACACATCTTGTGGACAAAGGCATTCATATCATCAGCAAAAGTCTTATGGTGATCTAGCCATGGTTATGGGGCAACAATAGGCCTTTGATATTACCAACTTCCATGTGTTGTTCCACTAGTTGGCTAAGCCCTTTCATGGCGATGGCAAAGAGAAGGGGAGCCAATGGGCACCCTTGTCTAATCGATCTTTTTAATTTGATCGCCTTTGAAACTTGGCCATTAACATTAATTTGACTCTATGTGTTTCCCAATAGGATCGAGATCATCTTGGTGAATTCATGGTCGCAACCGAGATCTTTAAGTGATTGCAAAATTAGTCCCATTCTAGCTTGTCGTAAGCTTTGTCAAAGTTGATATTGAGGAAAACCACATCTTTTCTTGACTCATCCACAAATTCAAGACCTTCCCAAATATCAATTTTGCTTCCAAAATTGCTCTGCCTTTGATGAAACCTTTTTGGTCCTCGCTTAGTCAAGCTCTCCGATTGCCGGAAATTTTCTTGTCTATGACTTTAGCAATGATCTTATATCTCGTTTGAAGCATCATAATCGGATGCCAGTTCTCAATTCTATTCTTTTCCCATTTTTGTGGATTAACTTGATGATGCCTTTGTTTAGACAAGATAGAAGCACACCAAACTCGAGTGCCTCTCGTGAGGCCAAATGAAGAGGGGTGGCAATAACGAACTTGAAGGACCTAAAGAACTCATTAGTGAGCCCGTTCGACCCTGGGATTTTCCCACTAGAAAGGTCATCAATGACTTCAAAATTTTCTTCTTCCAAGATAGGGGTATCGAGCAGGGAACGAAGCTTATGTGTGGTCTTATGAAAGGATACCCTAGAGATGGCCGCCATGCTATCCCGTCTATGAGGGGAGAAGGGAGTCTAGATCCCCAAGAGTCGTAAAATGTTCTTCAATGATTCAAAAATTATCTTCTTATGTATATCATACATCCCCTTTTGATTCTAGGGGGATCGATTCTCTCTTTTGTTTCCTTCTGAGAATGTTGCACATCTCTTTGGTGGGCTTGTCTGCTTTGCCAACCCACCAATCCTTAAAGAATATTTGCACATTCTTCCTTTGAATTTCTTCCTCATATATCAGTAGCACTCTAATTCTTCGTAGACCCTTCTTGGATTCATCTTTTCCTTTGTTCACTTCCTCATCAAGTCTCCAGAGTCTATGATATAGAGCTTCTCTACGTGCATGCTGAAGAGTCGAGAGCATCTTCCTAGTTCTTATCATGATCAATTGCGACTTCATGACCGTGCATCTCCAGCTCTTGGTTGGGGATGAACAAGTGGAAATGCCTCCTACACTTCAACAATTTCGTGATGGGCAAGGGGGAGAGAGAAAGAAGTCGAGCAAGCATGAAACCAAGGAGCCTTATGGGTTTTGGTTAGAGGTTGGAATGAGATAATGATCAGGTAGTGATCATAGATGGCGAGGTCAGTGCATTGCAAAGGGGAAGGATGGACCCACTGATGAATAATGCTCTGAGCAATGTATCTTCTATCCAGTCGAGCTTTTTGCAAGTCCTCACCGCTTGGAGATTTGAACAAAAAAATCCATTCAAACCTTTGAATTCAACCGGATCCAAGTTCAGCTTGGTTTTGTTGCAGGTTTCTTTCTCACCACTTTCAATGATCCAGCCCTTGTTGTTCCATCTGTCCGTAGGCTCCTCCACCATATTGAAGTCATTGAAAATTAGCACGTTGTGGGGGAGGGAGACCAACAATGCCTAGGTGTCCAGTCTCTACAACTCCACATTTGGGGTGTACATAAAACTTAGCGTGAATTGAAAGGGTGCACCAAAGGAAACAACAATCCATCAATGGTTCTGATCTTCAATGGAGTTCTCAAGCCTTTCAAACAAGAATTGATTTATACGAATTACCATGCCATTGGATGTGAAGAGATGGATAGGTATGTGCTTGAAGATGAAGAGGTGTTGCAAAATCCTTGATCTACACCAGCCAAATGAACTCCAGGAGTATATGGTGGGCCCTTTTAGCTTGCCAATGGATGTGTTAGACACCCTATGTACCTTGGAAGATCACTCTCAAAAAGATAGATCAAAACAGATAAGTTGGAGTTAGCTCAGAGGTGAAAACTTGCTGCTATTCTTGGTTCCTACACATGTCCAGTGTTTTACATAATTCTATGAGCACAACAGAAATTAGCTTAATTCCTCTTGGGGAAGTCTAGGTAACTTAAAGAGATAACTTTAAAGATTAATCTCATAAAAAATAATGAACCACACACTGAGAATGAGTTTTAACAACTGATGACATCATCTCGATTTTCACGGGCTGCTACAGTTTGAGACCAGTGAGCAGACAAATCAACATAACTCAAAATGTAGGAATCCAATGACTATGAAAATTTGTATGGTTATACTTGCAACATCCAAATGACATACAAATTTGTGAGCATATATTAAAATTATGGAGCTAACTTTACCAAGTTAAATCACTGAAAATGATGCACCAAGCTCAGAGAAAACATCTCTGCAAGCTGACTGAGAAAACTGAGAGTAATGGCAGTGAGTAGTACACTTCACAACAACATGGAAAGATGAACTCAAATAATCATGAAAATGAAAGTATATTGCTTGTACAATACAATGACTTACTGATACATATGTGTGCCTTGTAATCACACCTTGATATGGCATAAAGTTCAGCTCTTGGAGGTCTTCACATAGGTCTCTCTAACCACGACTAAAACTGCCATCTATTTATAGTTGAGTTTGGGAGGCTAACTTCCCTCAATCACTCTCCAATCAATCAATGATTGATTTGATTCTCTACCTACCACAAATCACGAATTCGTGGCTCCTCTTTCCATTCTTGATCAAGTGGACTCAACCACTTAAGATTCTTTCACTTTTACATTAAGTAAACTCTTCAAAAGTTACAAGAGGTAGTTCACAAGTGAACTTTACATAGTCTTCATTTTAAAGCTTTTTTCTATGACTTTGTGGGACTCAAGCCAATACTTAGGCTTGTCATAGACTTGCTCCAACAGCTCCCCCTCAAGCCAAGTATGCTTGAGGTCTTCAATCTTCCAAGATTACCTGCAAACCAATCATAGCCTTGAATTTGCAAAGCTTTGTACCATCCAATGCTTTGGTTAGAATATCTGCACATTGTTGATGAGTGGACACATATGATATTTGAATCTCTTTGCTTAGAACCTTTTCTCGTACATAGTGATAATGAACTTCAATATGTTTAGTCCTTGCATGAAAAATAGGATTATCAGCCAAATGAATAGAACTCATATTGTCACAAAAACTAGTTGGAGTTCCAAACTCCAATCCAAGATCTTTGAATAATGTCTTCATCCACATAGCTTCTTGTGTAGCTATGGCAAGACCTCTATATTCAGCTTCAGTAGAAGAGAGAGCAACTGTGGGTTGCTTCTTGGATGACCATGAAATAAGCTTTGAACCTGCAAAGGTAAGATAACCTGAAGTGCTCCTTCTATCTTCCTTGGAGCCAGCCCAATCTGCATCAAAAAATAGCTTCAAGCCTAAATTAGATACATAAGGATAATAAAGTCCTTCATTTATGGTTCCTTTGAGATACTTGAGAATCCTTTTGGTAGCATCCATATGTGGTTTCCTTGGTGTGTGCATAAATTGACTTAGCACACTCACACTGTAACATATATCTACTCTTGTCAATGTGGCATAGTTGAGACTACCCACTAGACTTTGATATGATGTGATGTCCTTTATGAGTTCACCTTCATGTGAGCTCAATTTGTGATTGACCTCCATTGGAGTACCTGCAATCTTACAATCTTGCATCTTGAATTTTGCCAACATGTCCTTAATGTACTTTCTTTGAGTGAAAAACAAACCATGATCTTTGTAGACAACTTCCAAACCTAGGAAGTAGGTAAGTGAACCCAAATCACTTATCTTGAACTGTTCTCTCATCTGATCTTTGATCTTCTTCATACCATCTGCATCATTTCCTGTGAATATAATATCATCTACATATACACATAGGTAGATGACCTCAGAATTACTCTTTTTAATAAAGAGTGAAGGATCTGCCTTGCTTGGTTGAAAGCCTTTGTCCTGCAAGAATGAAACAAGCCTGAAATTCCAAGCTCCATGAGCTTGCTTGAGACCATACAATGCTTTGTTAAGTTTACACACATAATCAGGATAAACTTGATTCTCAAAACCAGGTGGTTGTGCCATATATACCTCTTCTGTTATCCAACCATTCAAGATTGCATTCTTTACATCTAGTTGAAGTATCTTCCAATTCTTGGAAGAGGCAATACTAAGCAAAACCCTAATAGTAGGCATCTTTGCCACAGGAGAGAAGGTCTCCTCATAATCAATTCCCTGAGTTTGTGCAAAGCCTTTTGCTACAAGCCTTGCCTTATACCTGTTAATTGAACCATCAGAATTCTTCTTGAGTTTATAGACCCATCTTGAGCCTATTACCTTCATGGATGAAGTCTTGGGCACCAAATCCCAAGTGTTGTTTTCCTCAAGTGCTTCAATCTCTTCCTTCATTGCATGCTTCCATTCTGATTTTGCTTTGGCCTCTTCAAATGATGATGGCTCCTCTTGGTTTATATCTTGTGCTATGTAGATAGAGTGTTTAGTTACTAATGAGGTGTCAAACCCATACCTTTCTGGTTTTTTCTTTTCCCTCATAGATCTTCTTAGGCCATGATGTGATGATTCTGCCTCATGTCCAAGTTCCTGCAATTTTGCTTTACCTTTAGACTTCCATGCTTTCATCTTTTCCATCTGAGATTCTTCATCATCCTCTGAGGTGTCTTGTTCTTCAATCTTCTGTTGTTCTCTACCAAGCTTTGGAAAATCTTCTTCAAGATTATATGGTAAATTGACCTTCCTGCATGAATCTTCATACCATGAACTGTTCTCATCAAAAACTACATCTCTGCTTACCAAGAATCCTTTGTTGGTAGGGTTGTATAACTTGTCGCCCTTTTGATTGTTTTCATATCCAATAAATACACACCTTTCTGCCTTTCGATCCATCTTGCCTCTAGCCTGTGAAGGAACATGAGAAAAGCAATACATCCAAAAATTTTACAATGATCTAAGCTTGTTCTTCTTCCATTCCAAGCCTCATATGGAGTCATCCCATCAAGGGATTTTGAAGGCAACCTGTTAATCAAGTAAGTGGCTGTAGATACAGCCTCAGCCCATAAGTAATTAGGTAAATGCTTTTAATTTAACATAGACCTTGCAGCTTCAACAATTGTCATATTCCTCCTTTCTGCCACTCCATTTTGCTCAGGAGTGTACCTTGTAGTTACCTCTCTTTTGATTCCTTTTTCTTGAAGAAAAGAATCAAACTCATGGGAGAAGTATTCTCCCCCTCCATCTGACCTTAGCCTTTTTAGTGATTTACCTGTTTGATTCTCCACAAGAGCCAAATATATTTTGAAACATGAAAAAACTTCATCTTTTTGTTTCATAAAGAATAGGATAGTCCATCTGCTGCAATCATCAATAAAGGAAACATAATACCTTGATCCTGATATTGAAGCTTCCTTACTAGGTCCCCATACATCTGTATGAACCAACTCCAAGAGATCTCCATGCATATAACCTTTCTTCATGAATGGTAACCTGTGAGACTTTCCAAATTGACATGCACTACACTTATAAATCATATGTTGTTTTGACAAATTAGGAAGTCCAAGTACACTTTGGTCCCTGCAGATTTGCTTTAATGACCTTTCACCAATATGTGCTAACCTTTTGTGCCATACTTCCAATTCTGTGAGTGTCTGACTACCATAATTAAAGAGAGCAATGTTTCTAGTGTCCTGTAATTCAAATGTGAACAATCTACCTGTCTTTTCACCTTTTGCAATTCTTCTGAATCCTTGACTTGGATCTTCAACAAATGCTCTTGCTTTTGTGAACCTGACTTGCAACCCTTTCTCTACTATCTGCCCTACACTTATCAAATTCTTTGTAATGGTAGGAACATAGAGTACCTTACTAAGTAGGTTGATGTTTCCATCAGGTGCTTTGACATTGCCTATTTTCTCCACAGGATGTTTTGTATCATCTCCTATTTGTACCTCATGCTTATTCCTTGGATCTTCTAAATCTGATAGGAGTGCCACATTTCCTGCCACATGATTTGAACAACCTGAATCTATGTAGAAAACATGCTCATCAGATTTACCTTGTGGCATAGCCATGTTCATGATCAATAATGAATCGTCTTTGTTTGAGTCTTCTGTGTAGTTATTGTAGTCTCTCCTTCCTTTGTAGCCTCCTTGATAGTTTGAATGATTGTAGTTGTTGTAATTGCCATGGTAGTTGTTGAACCTTCCTCCTGAGTAGCCATAACTTCCTCTATTGTATCCTCTGCCTCTTTGATTCCTGGAATTCCTAAAGCAATTTTCAATTGTATGATTAGTTAATCCACAAATAGAACATGAGTTGGAGTCTTGGGATCTCCCCCTGCCTTGTCTACCTCCTCTTCCTCTACCTCTGCCATGTCTTCCTCTACCTGCATAGTTAGCTTGATATGTACCTGCTTCATCATCCACTTCCTTTGCCTTTCCTTTGTTATCTTTAGACTTGCTTTTATCTGTGTATAAAGCTGAAGATTGATTACCTTTAGAGCTTTCTCCATTTTTTATAAGCTTTGCCTCTTGAGTAAGTAGTTGTCCAATGAGTGTGTTGAAATGAGGTACATGCATGTCCATGTACAAATCCATAGTTGTGGTGAATGCTTTCCACTTGTCATCTGCCTTCAAGCCATTGATCACCTGCCTTACAATTTGCTCTTCATCTATTACCTCTCCAATGCTTCCCAACTGATCTGCTATGTCCTTGAGCTTTGTGACAAAATTAGTCACATTTTGTTTGGGAGCCTTCTTGAGAGTTGTGAAATCTAGCCATAGTTGATGCTTCCTAGCTTTAGTACTTGAAGAAAAGAAAGCTTCAAGTGCATCCCACACTTCCTAAGATGTCTTACAACTTCTAATGTGAGGCAACAGAAAATCTGAGATAGAGTTGAGGAGATAAGACCTTGCAAGTGCATCCTTGGAGCACCATGTGCTCAATCTTTCTTGTTGTTCTTGTGTTGGTTGACTTTTGTTCCTGAAACTTGGCATAACTTCATCTCCAGCCACATAACCATATAAACTTCTACCTTGGAGATAGGCTTCCATTCTTAATGACCAAGCTGAGTAGTTACCTCTGTCTAATTTGTCAATTGATGAAGGAAATCCATCTGCCATGTTGTCCAGCCTTGCTCTGATACCACTGTGAAGAGATGGATAGGTATGTGCTTGAAAATGAAGAGGTGTTGCAAAATCCTTTATCTACACCAGCCAAATGAACTCCAGGAGTATATGGTGGGCCCTTTTAGCTTGCCAATGGATGTATTAGACACCCTATGTACCTTGGAAGATCACTCTCAAAAAGATAGATCAAAACAGATAAGTTGGAGTTAGCTCAGAGGTGAAAACTTGCTATTCTTGGTTCATACACATGTCCAGTGTTTTACATAATTCTCTGAGCACAACGGCAATTAGCTTAATTCCTCTTGGGGAAGTCTAGGTAGCTTAAAGAGATAACTTTCGAGAGTAATCTCATCAAAAATAATGAACCACACACTGAGAACGAGTTTTAACAACTGATTACATCATCCCGATTTTCACGGGCTGCTACAGTTTGAGACCAGTGAGCAGAAAAATCAACATAACTCAAAATGTAGGAATCCAATGATTATGAAAATTTGTAGTTTATACTAGACAGTAAGCGGAATCCAAAAAGCTTTAAATCAGTGAATTTGGATAAGTAACCACTGAGAAATGGCTCTGACAAGATGAGTGAAAAAGTCGGGTACCTGACAGAGAAGTGAAAATGCACAGACACTGTTGACTTCAACTGAACATAACTGAAGATTGCAACATCCAAATGACATGAAAATTTGTGAGCATATATTACACTTATGGAGCTAACTTTACCAAGTTAAATCAGTGAAAATTATGCATCAAGCTTAGAGAAAACATCTCTGCAAGCTGACTGAGAAAACTGAGAGTAATGGGAGTGAGTAGTACACTTCACAAGAACATGGAAAGATGAACTCAAATAATCATGAAAATGAAAGTATATTGCTTGTACAATACAATGACTTACTGATACATATGTGTGCCTTTTAATCACACGTTAATATGGCATAAAGCTCAGCTCTTGGAGGTCTTCACATAGGTCTCTCTAACCACGACTAAAACTGCCATCTATTTATAGTTGAGTTTGGGAGGCTAACTTCCCTCAATCACTCTCCAATCAATCAATGATTGATTTGATTCTCTACCTACCACAAATCACGAATTCGTGGCTCCTCTTTCCATTCTTGATCAAGTGGACTCAACCCTTTAAGATTCTTTCACTTTTACATTAAGTGAACTCTTCAAAAGTTACAAGAGGTAGTTCACAAGTGAACTTTACATAGTCTTCATTTTAAAGCTTTTTTCTATGACTTTGTGGGACTCAAGCCAATACTTAGGCTTGTCATAGACTTGCTCCAACATTGGACCCCCAAGGTGCGACGTCAAAATCCAAACATGAGTCGGAGAGACATTTCTAAGATGTTTCTTGAGGTTTCCTCCATCAATTTTAGTCTCTTGAATACAGATACAGTCAGGGTTTAGACTTATTTCACGAAGCCATTGACTGATGATGGTTGCTCTTCGGTGGTCAATCAGCCCTCAAGAAGAGTTGATCTCAAAAACTCTCTTGAATTAAATGCACATAGTATGCATAGAAATGATGATATTCGTGTTCATGTATGCTTGTTCACTATGTGAACGATGAGATATCTATGTCAAAAGGTACAATTGGGGGATTTCTCATATCAGGATTGGTGTATAGTATTTCGTGTTCTTTAAGTTTGTATGGTCATTCGGAACTTTAAAAATTTCCATATATGGTCAAACATGCACTTAATAAGGTTAAGGGTCAGAAATGAAGTCAACAACTCTCTCAAAATAACCTACATACTATGGAACCGAAATGCCGTTATGTGTGATCATGTATGCTTTTTCACTTCGTTAACGGTGAGTTGTCTAACTTCGAGTTCACAATTGAGGGATATTTCATAATCAGATTGATGCGTGCAATCTGTCTTTCTGATTTACTTTATATTTGTATTTGGATTTCTTGAAATTACATTTATGGTGAAACAGTAACTTATCAAGTGTCATTTGAATTGAGGGATATTTCATAATCAGATTGATGCGTGCAATCTGTCTTTCTGATTTACTTTATATTTGTATTATTTGGATTTCTTGAAATTACATTTATGGTGAAACAGTAACTTATCAAGTGTCATTTGAATTGAGGGATATTTCATAATCAGATTGATGCGTGCAATCTGTCTTTCTGATTTACTTTATATTTGTATTTGGATTTCTTGAAATTACATTTATGGTGAAACAGTAACTTATCAAGTGTCATTTGAATTCAGTAAGTCTCTCAAATCAACTCTATACTATGCAACAGAAATGCCAATTGCTGTCTTCAGCTGTGCTTGTTTACTATGTTAACAATGTGCTGTGTATCTTGAAAGGTAAATTGAGGGATATTTCATAATCAGATTGATGTGTGTAAGATATTATTGCAAATTGGAGGATCGTTGGGAGGGTCAACTTTCTTCAAGCTACAATTTCGAGAAAATGTTCGCCTTTTTACTATCGATATGTTTATTGGCGAAAACCGTTTATCATAGTTGAGTTCATGTGTTACGCTGCTCGTTACTTAACCTCTATATAAGCTGGAGCTTCACATACGGATCGAAAACCAAAGCTTCTTTTGAAGACTTCAAGTTCGAACTCTTTATATGATGTGCTCAGCACATCGTTTCAAGGTTTTTTTTTTTTTTTTTTTTTTTTTTCATTTTATAAATTTTTGGTGAGAGTATAATAAATTGCAAAGACACACACACCCAACTTAGTAAGTAGAGGCAGCGATCTTGAGGAATTCATGGACACCAGGATTAGAACTCAAGACTTCCTCCTTGACATTCAAAGCATCAACGAGCAGGCTATGCGGGCTTGGACACCGTTTCAAGTTTTTGTTTTGGGAGACTCATACACTTGAATGCCGAAGAGTCTGTGCGCAAGATTTCTCCTATCGAATGTCCACCATTGAAATTTCCAACCAGTAGTCACATAGCTTACACATTACGGACTCTGAATATGTAGCCACCTAAGCAAATAGTTATCCAAGTCGGCAGATTACTCTGTTTCTTTAACATGTACGGATATTCGGAGTTCAGGTATCATGCCTGTTGATGTGAAACGAATTGTTTTCACGCATAATAATGATCGCAGTCCTCAGAATATGAAAGCCAAATAGCTCTTCGTTGCTGCAAAAAGTAGCTGAACATAACACCGATGTGGATGGACTAATCGTTACATCAATGTCAGTTTTCATTTGTTTAGTATTCGCCGGAAGTCGATAGAAAGAATTTTCATGTAATCAAGTTCCTCGATAATCTTTTAACGTGAACATTGACACTGATAGATGAATCTCCAGATACGTGCGAACAAATAATCCTTTTCAACCATGACTTTAAGCGACCTAGGCCTGATGCACCGTTTCAGCTTCCATGAAACTTAATCTGATAGTCTAATTAAACTTGTTGCACAGATACTTGACAGAGAGTATCTGGATCCAAGCAGTCTCATCGAGGATGTTTCATTGTCGGCACTAATAGAATAGTCTCAAGATGACTGTTTCGCGAAAATACCTGTTGGGCTTCAGCTTGAACGAACATAATGCATAACTAAACATGAAAACTATATGTGACGCTTCCATCACATCTTCATCTGATAGAAGTCACTACAATCGAACCAGGACTGAACCATCATTTCCGCTTTTATGAGTCGTTATCTGATAGTCTGCGATAGCTTAATACATAACAAAAAGCATCTGTGATTAAGCGTTTTCTTAGATGCCATCTTAGCATCTGCACTTACAGGTTAATGGCAAGGTCAGCGCGTAAAGAATACTCTCTCATCAAACAATTAGGTGCAACCATCTTTAAAAGAAGATAAGTTGCTTTCATCAATCGTCATTCTGTAGGTGATAGAAGGTTTCACACCGAGAATTTTGTGTTTAGCCGCGAAAGTGTGTAGTAGTTAGTGAAGACCTCACGCGAAAAATCATTTTCCCACACGGAAAAGCTCAAACATCAGATTTGTGAAAGCTTTTTCCAAAACAATATTCTTCTATACATTTCCTCTTCAAATTGAATTGAAATATTTATCACTCATCACATTGATCGAGGAAACTCAAGAGCAAGATAGTACGCTTCGACGTGTTTTTGTCCCATACTTTTAAAATGCTTTAATCACAGTAAATTGATAGAGAGGATTTCGATTGAAGGATTTTCTTCCCTGGCATTTTGGCATCAGGAATTATATATGACATAAAAGTGGGCAAGAATAAGTTTAACTTATACATTGCTTTGATCGAAGCAACATACTACGCCTCCATCAATCGTTTTCTTTAGAATGCAAAAGAAAGTTGTATACAAAGAAAAATGGCTACAAAGGATGCGACTCGAATACGTGGAGTTGATGGTGCATCCTTTACCATCAACATCAGTACGTACACATAACTTTAATCGAGCTAGGTCTGATTTACTGTTTAGGGCTTCCATGAGTCTTGATCTGATAGTCTAGGGAAGATCCTTTTTGCGCAGAAACTTGACACAAACATCACAACGTAAGATGGTTCCATCAATTATCATCCGGTAGGTGATAAAAGCTTTCATGCCAAAGATTTCTTGTTAAACCCCAAAAGTTTGTATTAGGTAATGAAGCCTTCAGGTGGAAAATCACTTTCACAGAGGAAAACGCTCGATCGTAAGCTTTGTGAAATATTTTGTACAAAATTATTTTTTTATTACAATAAGTCTTTCACACAGTGAACGAGGATTGAAAATATGTATTTGTCACCAGTTTTATCTAGGAGTCTAGAGCAGGATAGTATGCTGCGACGTGCCTTTGTCCGATACTTGAAAAAAAGGCTTAAATTACAGCAAGTTGATACAGAGGATTTCGATTCAAGGATTTTCTTCGATGGGTTTTGGCCATCAGGAATGAAAGGTAAATTTTAAAGGTGCGTAAGAAGAACGTTGATCTTAAGCATCGCCTTGCTCAAACCACGCTTGATGCAAAAGAAAGCTGTACATCGTCAACTGCGTCTTCTTCAATGCCGAGATTCAAACACAATACTGATAGATAGAAAATATAAGCTCACTATCAAGATTCGAACACAACTACTGATATATACAAATTATAAGTGCGTTGAGAAAATTTATGTTAGCCATCGATTTTATCAAATCAGCTTGGAAACAACATAGTACACTTTTAATAATCAGTCTGTCTAATATACCAAACAAATCTTTACATTTTAAATTTTGTTTCTGAGCGCTAGATATTCAACCTACTCTTCTGATAGGCTTAACGATATGTTTAGAACTTTTTAGACGACACATGAATTCAAAAATTGTCTATGAACTCCATTTGGGGAATTATCAGACGCGGATTGTAAGGCTTGAACTCCCGACCTTAAATCATGAGATTCAAGATGTTGCCACTATACCAGAATTGTTGTTCACTACCGAGTTTAAAGCAAGTGAGCCACAGTGTTAAGCATCAATCAGTGAATTTCGCTATCGAAGCAGGACACTTTTTCCCTCGAATGCCATTTTTTGCAGGATTTGTTTAATAAAGAAACCCTCCAGACATTTCAAGTTCTGAAAAATAACTTCTTCTGTAACAAAAGTTGATGTGTATATATTGCACATGCAGCACGCATGTGTTCATTTGCTCCCCTCAATGTTTAATAGGTTTGCTGCAAAGAACGCTGTGCGACTCTAATACGTGGAATCAAAGGAAAATGGAGTTATAAACCTGCTTTTGAAGACTCTATAACATTCTTGTAAGCTTCCTTGTTTATTATTTTAAGTCTGCTTTACAGAAAGAAACTTCATTGCTTCAGCCATATCATGTCCAACGTATATATAAATAATGGCATATTTCTAGAATGTCAAACTCTTAATTCTTCATGACTGATGAAGTAAAATTTGGACTGAATTCATGAACACGAAAAAGAAAAAGTAAACGAAGATATGTACCCAGGTTAATGCTATGGTTATCATAGAGAGAATGTCTTTGACCTGAAAGAGATTTTAGATAGCATCGCTAAGCCTACAAATAATTCAAATTGCTATATAGATTCCGGATGCACAAATCGTATCAAAATTAATCGTGGGTATTGGCCTCCATTGAGCCGTTCAAAACAAAAGAATATGTTGAATATAGAGGGGAAACTCTTCATGTCCTTACGAATGCTAAAAACTGTATTGATTCAAGACAATGATTTCTTGAGTACTTTGGGAGTTGTTTTCTACATTCAAAGCAATACAAAGGATCTTTTTCCAGAATGTGAACTTTAAGGATACGATAGGTGTTGTAGCACAAAATACGTTACTTTCAGGGACTAATCCTAAAAATAGTTCCATAGTTCTAGTTCATGATCAAAGTTCTCAAGTTCAACTACAGTGTTCGACCATATTCCATGAATATGAAAAATCAAGCTCGAGCAAGATCATGATTCAAGGTTTCCATGCAATGTTCCAAAAAATTTAGCCTTCAACTCATCTGATTTCCATTTTGGACTTGCGTCTATCCCATAGACATTCTAAGAGTAAATTATATTACTATTCTAGATAAAAAATATTAAGCTAGAAGATCCTTTTATTTTCTAATATTTGGAAGCAATTATAGTAGATGCTTTGAAAGATTCAAAGATATTGTTGAGAAGCATCTAGGCACGCACATTAAATTTTAATGCTCACACTCACGGGATACTAGAAGATGTAACCTAAACATTCTAAGTAGTTTAATCAAGAAATGGATACGTCTCTTAAGGTTGATTTTATAATCCCAATTGAGAATAGGGAATAGCTATCCCGTAGAATATATATTTTTTAAGGGACCTGAAAAGATGCGCCAAATATCAAACGTTTGATTGAGCAATAGTGCTAGATCCATTTCCACTATACTTGTTTTGCACCATCCTATATGAAATAGATGGGTACCATGTGCTCTTTCAACAATGAGTCCAATGGATACACGTAAGTGCGGATGGCTAAACTATGTACGCCAAAAATTATTATGAAGTACCATGGATTGGGATGATCTATTTAATACCCCCCGTAATTTCTATTATATGCAACTAATAACTTTCTCTAAGGATCCCATAATCTTTTAATGGATTTTCTTAGATGCTGTTTATTCTCTTTTATGATCCTTGTACTTGGAGCATATTAGGGACTCTTTAGTCCATTATTGACAAGTGAGCTTGTGTGTCAATCCAATAAACCTCATTTTCACACTACTGTAGTGAAGTATTTGGCCATAGAATGGAGTTTGTTTGTATATGTAAAAGGTATGAGAAAGAGAATTTATGCTGTTCATATCATTTCTATGGCATGGCCAACACCATTGGCTTTCTATTGAGTCACTTGGCATAGATCGCATTGGCATAATCAGAAAAGAAAGATGACAATTAGGCTACATAGGCATAGTGAAAATTTTCCTAACTTAATATACCCACCCTATAGGCTCCAAAAAAATAAACTTCCACTCATGTGCTTCACGAAACTTAAGATACAAAAACAACTAGTCGTTTCATGCAAAACCATCAAAAAATTAGTTTCATCTAGTGCACTATGCGAGATAGAAATTATTTGATGCTTAACATATTTGTTCAATAAAAGAAGAAGCCAAACTAAAAAAAAATTGTATTTCATGTAGACCAATCAAAATTCATATAATTGCTCATAAAACAAAGCCCATTTATGTATGAACTAAATGGGTAATTGTGCTACACAAATTTGAGAATAACATCATTCATGACCCTAATATTTCAGAAGTTATAAAAAATTTCTAAACCCATGTAGATCAATGTAGAGCATGTTGATATATTTTGGTATCAATGTGTGTGAACATACTTAGGACCACTGAGGCACTTTTTACCCTTGTTAGGAGGTTTTTTCCCCATCTTGTATACACACCTATAGCCCAAATGGGTCACTTATCTTTGTACATTCACTTGGTGATTCATTTAGTGTTTGTTGTGTCCCAAGATTCTTCTTCTTCCTTGTGTTGTTCATTTGCATGTGCATACCACGAACTCCAAACTTGGTATGAGAGCAGTTCGCCGCTTCATCTAGGGGATCTTCAACAACCCTTCGATCACACTCTCAAAATTACATGAAAATTAATGACCATTCTCTAGGTGATTAGGAGTTCAAAACACATTTGCTATGTGGTATTGAAATTGTTGATATATTTAGGTAGTGATGTGTGTGAACACTGTAGGACCACTGGGGCACTTTTTTCCCTCTTTAGGAGGTTTTTTCCCCCTGCTTGTATATACGCTTATTGCCCTAACGGGCTACTTATCTTTTTTTTGAGAGTACAATGAATTTGGAGAGACGCACACCGGCCTTGTAAGATAGAGGCACCCATCTTGGGGAACTTTCAGGCATCCAGCCCCAGGTGGGACTTGAACCCTGGCCATCTGCCTAGGAGTACAAGGCACATCCGCTAAACCACACCCATTGGATCAGGCTACTTATCTTTGTACATTCTAGTGGTAATACATTTAGTATTGTGTGTTGTGCTCCAAGCTTCCTCTGCTTTCTCGTGTTGTTCATGTGATTCTGCAAACGTCTAACTCCAACAATTGGTAGAGCGAGTCATCGTTTCATCTAGGGCGTTGCCTACACCTCTCGGGTTGTAGTCTCAGAATTGCACCAAATTTGGTAAGCATACTTAGGGTGTTTTAGAGATCAAAACGGCTTTGCTCTGTCCTACCGAAATTGCGATTTGAGCTCGTTTCAGCCTCTGAACGCACTATCGTAGCACTTGTGTAGGCTTTTTTGTCTTTTTGTGCCAAAGGTATATACTGATTGCGGTTCGCAAGTATAAGCATCTCAAAGTCTGCTACAGGTTTAGCAGAATTCATCTTGGTAGTTCTCTTCAACTTTTTGAGGTACAATCAATTTTTTGAATCAAGGTATTTTAGTCACCGGCCATGGCTGAAAGCACTGATGTATTCTGTATGTTGGATGTTGAGGATACGTTAGATGGTACCAACTACCCATTATGGGCTTATATGATGCGTCATGTATTGGTCACAAAAGGACGATGGAATATTGTGCAGGGTGTTGAAAAACATCTTGTTACACCTGCAAATACAGGTACTACAAATACAGGTGTTGGGGCTGATGGAGACGGTGTTGAAGATGATGATATTCTATAGATTCCTGTTCGTGTTGTTGTTTCTATTGCACCTATTGTAGAGCAAATTCATTGGGATGGCAGATCGAGATGCTCAAGCACATGCATTGATAGCTTTGGTTGTCAAACATGCCATTATTCCTCACATTTGCTCTTACAGAGCAACTAAGGATGCTTGGATACACTTACCACATTGTACCAAGCTAGGAATGAGACTCGTGTTGCTTACCTCCGAAAACAATTGGAGAGTGAGCACATGAATGAAGGTGATTCTATGGATAGGTTTCTCACAAGGATCAAGGATTTGAAAGAAGAGTTGATCTCGTTTGATGAAGTTATACCAGATAGCTCACTTGTGTAGATTGCTTTGAATGGCCTTCCTGACTCATATGAGATTTTTGCTTCTACTTTTCATTTGATGATGAAAGCCAATCCAAATGCCTTATCATTTGAGGAGTTAGTCTCTCTTCTATTGTAGGAAGAGAAGTCTAGGCACAACACTTCTATTATGCGTGTTGGAGATCAAGCTTTTCTATCTACTCAGAAGGGCAAAGGTGAATGGAGCTCTTCTACTAGTAAGCAAAAATTTGCAAATGCTGCTCATTCCAGGAAGGAAGATAAAGATGAGAAGAAATCACAAAAGTAGAAATTGTTTTGCAAATACTATAAAGCAAATGATCATGTCATCAAGAGCTGTCCAAAACTCGCTGCTAAAGAGGCAAAGAAGAAAGAGGCCCGAATTGTTCTTGCAGAGGTCTCTACACAAAAAACAGATTCTGTTAATCTTGTGCAGTAAGAAGAATGGGCGTTTACTATTGTTTGTAGTTTTGACCCATCTTCTCATGAGCAGTGCATGTCTGTAGTAGACTCAGATTTTTGGTACTTTGATAGTGGGGCGACCAAACATATTACCTCACAATGTAGTTTCTTCTCTTGACTCGAGCCAGCCCCTATAGGGAATATTGTTACATGCACCAATAACTCCCCCTATCCTGTTATGGAAGTTGGTAAGATCATTTTGACTACTGCTGATGGTAGTTCTTTCACTTTGTCAGATGCTTTGTTTGTGCCAGGGATCAAGAAAAATCTTTGCATTAGCCAAGATTGGCTTGGTTGTGAAATTTGTTAATGATAGATGTACAGTGTTGGAGTTAGACGTCTGCAGAAGCAAGCGAACAACACAAGGAAGAAGAAGAAGCTTGGAGCACAAACACACAATACTGAATGTACTACTAGAGAATGTACAAAGATAAGTAGCCCATTAGGGCAATAGGCGTATATACAAGCCGGGGGAAAAAAACCTCCTAAAGAGGGAAAAAAGTGCCCCGACAGTCCTAGTGTGTTCACACTCATCACTACCTAAATATATCAATAAATCCCCCTTGGGAGTGATGCGGTGAACAAGGAGCTGGCACTCATGTATAAGGAAGTGCCAAGCTATGTGGAAATCACTCCACAAAAGGAAGTAAGCCTAAAGCTTTGCGGAAAGCTTCAAACTTCTCCCTAGGTAGAGCCTTCATGAAAAGGTCAGCAATGTTCTCCTGCGTGGGCACATATGCCAAGCTGATCTCCCTAGCAGAGAACCTCTCCCTGACATAGTGATAGTGCACCTCAATGTGCTTAGTGCGAGCATGGAACACAGGGTTCCTCACAACTGCCAATGTGCTCTGATTGTCAGTGAAGATGGTGGTGGCAGAAGACTGGCCAACACCCAAATCAACCATAAGGCGTTTGAGCCACACACACTCAACAGTCGCTGTGAAAGCTGCCCTATACTCAGCCTCACAACTGGAAGTGGCCACAGTAGGCTGCTTCTTGCTCAACCAAGATATACATGAGCTACCAAGCATGAAGCAAAAACCATTGGTGGACACACGAGTGTCATAGCAACCAGCCCAATCTGAGCCAGAAAAAGCATGCAAATCTGGCGGTAGTGAACCCCCCTTGGGATAAAACAACCCAAGTAGCCGAGTACCACTCAAGTAGCAAAAGATGCGCTTAACCGCCTTCCAATGCGTGACTCCTGGGCAATGCATAAACCTGCTCATCTGTGAGACAGCAAACTGAATATCTGGCCAAGTAATGCATAAGTAAATCAAGCATCCAACAGCCTGCTGATAGAGAACAGCATCAAATGCATCTCC
The DNA here is from genome assembly GCA_020310875.1 of Ceratopteris richardii. Taxonomy (NCBI): domain Eukaryota; kingdom Viridiplantae; phylum Streptophyta; class Polypodiopsida; order Polypodiales; family Pteridaceae; genus Ceratopteris; species Ceratopteris richardii. The sequence goes on from CM035429.1 coordinate 141,159,336, forward strand.
AGCATCATGAAGACTCAAGCGTAAACCTGTCTCCATAGGAGTGGCAATAGGCTTAGAGTCTTCAAGGCCAAAACGTTGCAATAATGTGTCAATATATTTCGTTTGATACAAAGCCATTCCACCATCAGCTTGCATAAATTGAATGCCCAAATAGTGATGCAAATGCCCCAAATCAGACATCTCAAGTGAGGCATGCAAATCATCCTTGAAATCAGCAATATGCTTCTCAATACGACCAGTGAGCAGCATGTCATCAACATAGACAACAATGATCAGAATCAAATCATTAGCACGCTTAACATATAAGGTGCTTTTAGGTGGACTGTTCACAAAACCATGTGCAACCAGATAGGCATGTATTTTCTCATACCAAGCACATGGTGCTTGCTTTAAACTATATAATGCCTTCTTTAACCTGCACACCTGGTTTTCATGGCCTTTCTGCACAAAGTCACGGGGTTGAAAAACATACACTTCTTCATGCAAGTCAGCATTCAGAAATGTTGTTTTAATGTCCAACTGATGTACATTCCAACCATGATGGGCTGCAAGTGCACAAATGCTCCGAACAGTAGTCATACGGCATGTAGGTGCAAAGGTCTCATCAAAATCATTGCCTCTTTCCTGCGCATAACCCTTTGCAACAAGCCTAGCCTTATACCTGTCAATTGTACCATCAGGTTTATGCTTCAGCTTGTATACCCACTTAGTGTCAATGGCCTTCTTGCCAGGAGGCAAGTCACATAAAGACCATGTACCATTCTTCATTATAGCATCATATTCAGATTGCATGGCAGCCATCCAATTTTCTGAATTCTGTGCTTCATCAAAAGAAATAGGCTCATTCTCATCACAGAGACTAGACGCAGCCATAGCATAGCAATCTGATGCAAAGGAGGCACTATGAGAGCGTGAACGAGTACGATATGACAAAGGTGCATCTAATTTGCTATCACACAAAGTCTACACCAGCCATTTTGGCATAGTTTTTTTCTGCTCAATATCAGCTCTCTCATCAACAAGTGCATCATGTAAATCTGCATCAGAAATAGAATGATCTACATCATCATATGAAACCTGCAAAGGTTGAGAAGTTGCCTCTTTAGGACCAGCACTAGACTGTCCACCTGTAAAAAGAGGCATCAACGTATCATACATGTCTTTGGAGCAAACAGATGTCTCCTTAGTACATGAAAGCAATGGTTGAATAGCATCTTCCACAAAGACAACATCACGGCTAACCAGAATGCGTTTAGTCTGTGGATGATACAGACGATAGCCTTTACTTTCAGAACTGTACCCAACAAAAATACATTTTAGTGCCTTATCATCCAATTTTTTGCGATGTTGTTCAGGCACTAATGCATATGCCGAACAACCAAAAACACGCAGATGAGCAACAGATGGCTTGCGGTCATGCCAAGCCTCATATGAAGTGATAGATTGCAGCGCTTTAGTGGGACACCTGTTCAGTACATATGCTACACACATGACAGCCTTAAGCCAGAAACTATGTGGTAAAGCCTAACTCTTGACCATGCACCTCGCCATCTCCATGAGTGACCTGTTCTTTCGTTTAGAACCTCCATTTTGTTGAGGTATATACGGCACTCTACACTGGTATTTTATCCCACGTTCAGCCAGAAATGCATTAAAATCAGAAGACATATATTCCCCCCCTCGATCAGAATGGAGGGTGCCCATTTTACATGCTGATAGATTTTCAGCCAAAACCAAAAACTGTTTAAAGCACATGAACACTTTGGACTTTGCTTTGAGTGGATATACCCATGCATGCCTGGTAAAATTATCAATGAAAGTCACAAAGTAAAGGTAATTCCCAAAAGAGGGTGTCTGTATAGGACCACAGACATCACTATGTACAAGCTCCAATTTCTGCGTAGCCCGAACTCAACCATCTTTTGGAAAGGAGGAACGCTGCATTTTGCCCAAAATACATCCTTCACATACATGTTTTCCAAGTGCCTCAAGCTTGGGCAAAGAAGACACCATATCAGATTTGTGCAGGCGTAGCAAACTAGCAAAATTCAGATGACCAAAGCGTGCATGCCAAAGCTTTGCATCTGACATAGCCTAAGAATCATGAACTGCACCTGCCGAATCATTCATAGATCTTTCATAGTCTATGAGCTTATACAGCCCACGAGATAAAATGCCAGAAGCAATAATCACATCGCCATTTGATAGATCATGAACTGTACACCTGTCATCAATGAATTTCACAACCAAGCCAATCTTGGCTAATGCAGAAACTGATAATAGATTCTTTTTGATCCCTGGCACAAATAAGGCATCTGACACGGTGAAAGAACTACCATCAGCAGTAGTCAGAATGATCTTACCAACTCCCATAACAGGATAAGAGGAGTTGTTGGCGCATGTGACAGTATTCCTTGTAGGGCAGGCTCAAGTGAAGAGAAGAAACTGTGTTGGGAGGTAATATGTTTGGTCGCCCCACTGTCAAAGTACCAAACATCTGAGTCCACTGCAGACATGCACTACTCATGAGAAGATGGGTCAAAACTGCAAACAGTAGTAAACGCCCATTTTTCTTCCTGCACAAGATTAGCAGACTCTGTTTTTGGTGTAGAGGCTTCTACAACAACCATTCTAGCCTCCTTTTTCTTTGCCTCTTTTGCAGCCAGTTTTGGACAGTTCTTTATGATATGATCATTCCCTTTACAGTACTTGCAAAATAATTTTTGTTTTTCTGATTTCTTCTCATCTTTATCCTGGTTCTTCGAATGTGCAGCATTTCTAGATTTCTGCTTACTACTAGAAGAGCTCCATTTTCCTTTGCCCTTCTGACTAGCCAGGAAATTTTGATCTGCAACATGCATAATGGACCTGTTCTGCCTAGACTAATCTTCCTGCAACAGAAAAGAGACTAACTCCTCAAATGATAAGGCATTCGGATTGTCTTTCATCATCAACCGAAGAGTAGAAGCAAAACTCTGATATGAATCAGGAAGACCATTCAGAACTGTCTGTACAAGTGAGCTATCTGGTATAACCTCATCAGCAGAAATCAACTGTTCCTTCAAATCTTTGATCTTCTTTAGGAAACTTTCCATAGAATCTCCTTCGTTCATGTGCTCACTCTCCAACTGTTTTTGGAGGTAAGCAACACGAGCCTCATTCCTAGCTTGGTACAATGCGGTAAGTGTATCCCAAGCATCCCTAGCTGTTCTACAAGAATGGCACGTTTGATAGACAAAGCTATCAATGCATGTGCCTGGGCATCCCTGCCATCCCGACGAATTTGCTCTGCAGTAGGTGCAATAAAAATAGCAGCACGAACAGGAATCTGCGGAATATCATCTTCGACACTATCTTCATCAGCTCCAGCACCTGTATTTGCAGTACGTGTCGTTACAGGTGTAACAGGACGTCTTTCAACACCCTGCACAATGTTCCACAATCCTTTTGCAACCAAAACACGTCGCATCATATAAGCCCATAATGGGCAGTTGGTACCATCCAACTTATCCTCAACAACCAACATACGAAATACATCACTGCTTTCAGCCATGGCCGGTGACTAAAATACCTTGATGCAGAAAATTGACTGTATCTCAAAAATTTGAACAGAACTGCCCAGACGAGTTCTGCTAGACCTATAGCAGACTTCGAGACGCTTAAACTGGCGAATAGAAACTGGTATATACCTTTGGTACAAAAAGATGAAATAGCCTGCACAAGCACTGCGATAGTGCGTTCGGAGGCCGAAACGAGCTCAGATCGCGATTTTGGCACCACAAAGCGAAGCAGTTTTGATCTCGGAAACACGCTGAGTATGCTCACCAAAATTCGTACGATTCTGAGACTGCAAACAGAGGAGTGTCGATAGGCGCCCTAGATGAAGCGACGACCTGCTCTGATACCAATTGTTGGAGTTAGACGTCTGCAGAAGCATGCGAACAACACAAGGAGAAGAAGAAGAAGCTTGGAGCACAAACACACAATACTGAATGTATTACTAGAGAATCTACAAAGATAAGTAGCCCATTAGGGCAATAGGTATATATACAAGCTATTGGGGGATTCTTAGACAAGAAGGAGTTTGAGGGTTTGTAGGAGAAAAGGAAAAGACCAAGAGAGGAAATACACCTTGGAAGCTTCTGCCGATTGATTACAATAAGACAATTACAATGTTTGAAGCACAATACAAACCAATACTTTTCTGCACAATCCCACAGAGTGCTCAATGACAAAATACCAAATACCCCAAAGTCTTCTTGCCGCCAGCCTCCTCTGCACTAGACCTCCACCTGCTTCAAGCTTATCCTTGTGCACACCTTGCACCAAGCTTCCACTAAGGGGGAGGAATAAATACCTTCTGTCGACATGCGCACACTGCAAGGAGACCTTGAGATCCTTGGGGGACTAGTTGAGCACTCTCTGCACAATCCCTTAGTCACTCTCCATGCACTCCTTCAGCTCCACTTCTCTACGTCGCACACTGGTGACTCTTGCACTTCCTTCTTTTGCTTCACTTAGACTATGCTTCTCTTGCTTACTCTAGAAATTGCTCCAAGAATAGTCTTTGCCTTGATTTGAGTGTGTCCATCACGTACGCTCCTAACTGCAATAGTACCTTGGTGCTCACTTTGATGTCCCAAGATTGCCTTCACAAGTGGCAGCCAATGACTCCCTATTTTGTCTTGTAGTGACTTTAGACTAAAACCAAAAATTTAATTGGGGGGCCATACTTTCCCCTGTGCGTACGCTGCCGCTTCACATAGCTTCACATTTCCTTTTAAGTCTTCACTTTTGCACATAAGAGAGGGTTCACCTGAACCTTCTAAAACACTTTAAAAAACACTTTGAACCTTAGGGAAATTAGAGAAAATACCTCTGCAACCTGCAACCCACTTTCTCCAATTTACCCTTTGTGGACAATTAATTGTGCACTACCTGTGCACTTTGACACCTGCACTTTAGCACTTTGACTTTGCACTTGTTGACTTTGACATTGACCTTATTGACTTTGACCAATTGACTTTGACTACAGTTGACTTTGACCAATATGACTTTTAGGGGCTCTACACAAGCCGGGGGAAGAAAACCTCCTAAGGAGGGAAAAAAGTGCCCCGTCAGTCCTAGTGTGTTCACACACATCACTACCTAAATATATCAACATATAGTTCATGACTTGTAAAATGGTGACGTCATTATTGCTTCTCGCATTTTATGTCGTGGGTTGTATAAGCTCATATACTATGAAAGATTTGTATATGATTTGGCATGTGGAGTACATGATTCTCAGGCTATGTCAGATGCAAAGCTTTGCGATGCATGCTTTGGTCATCTGAATTTTGCTATTTTTCTATGCCTGCAAAAATCTCAAATGGTGTCCTCTTTGCCCAAACTTGAGGCACCCGGTAAACATGTATGTGGCAATTGTATTTTGGGGAAAATGTAGCATTCTTCCTTTCTAAAAGATGGTTCAGTATGGGCTACTCAAAAATTGCAACTTGTACATAGTGATATTTGTGGTCCTATGTAGACACCTTCTTTTGGGAACAATTTTTACTTCGTGACTTTCATCGATGATTTTTCTAGGCATGCATGCGTATATCCATTGAAGCCAAAGGCCGAATTCCTATTTGCTTCAAACAGTCTGTGGTTTAGTCAGCATGTAAAATAGGCACCCTCCATTGTGATCGAGGGGGGATTATATGTCTTCTAACTTTAATGCATTTCTGGCTGAACATGGGATAAAACATCAGTGTATAGTGTTGTTTCCATCTCAATAGAATGGAGTTGCTGAACTAAATAACAGATCACTCATGGAGATGGCAAGGCGTATGGTCAAGAGTCAGGCTTTATCACATAGTTTCTACCTTGCGGCTGTTATGTGTGCAACATATGTATTGAATAGGTGTCCCACTAAAGCGCTACAGTCTATAACTCCATATGAGGCTTGGCATGGTCACAAGCCATCTGTTGATCATCTGCGTGTTTTTGGTTGTCTGGCATATGCATTAGTGCCTGAACAACATCGCAAAAAATTGGATGATAAAGCAATAAAATTTAATTTTTTTCGGTACAGTTGTGAAAGTAAAGGCTATCGTCTATATCATCCACGTACTAAACACATTCTGGGTAGCTATGATGTTGTTTTTGTGGAAGATGCTATTCAACCTTTCTTTTCATGTACAAAGGAGACATCTGTTAGCTCCAAAGACATGTATGATACTTTGCTTCCTCTTTTTACAGGTGGATAGTCTAGTGCTGATCCTAATGAGGCAACTTCTTAGCCTTTAGAGGTTTCATGTGATGATGCAGATCATTCCATTTCTGATGCAGATTTACATGATGCACTTGTTGATGAGAGAGATGATATTGAGCAGGCAAAAACTATGTCAAAATGGCTAGTGCAGACCTTGCATGATAGTAAATTAGATGCACCTCTATCATATCATATGCGCTCAGGCTCTCATAGTGCCTATTTTGCATAAGATTGCTATGGCATGGCTGCCTCTAGTCTCTGTGATGAGCCTGAACCTGTTTCGTTTGATGAAGCACAAAATTTTGAACATTGGATGGTTGCAATGCAATCTAATAGATAGATAGATAGATAGATAGATAGATAGATAGATAGATAGATAGATAGATAGATAGATAGATAGATAGATAGATAGATAGATAGATAGGTACCTATATATATATATATATATATATATATATATATATAGATAGATAGATAGATAGATAGATAGATAGATAGATAGATAGATAGATAGATAGATAGATAGATAGATAGATAGTAAGATAGATAGGTAGGTAGATAGATAGAAAAATAAATAGATAGATAGATAGATATATATATATAGATAGATAGATAGATAGATAGATAGATAGATAGATACCATGAAAAATGAAACCTGGTCTTTATGTGACTTGCCTCGTGGCAAGAAGGCCATTGCCACTAGGTGGGTATACAAGCTGAAGTGTAAACGTGATGGAACATTTCACAGTTATAAAGCTAGGCGTGTTGCAATGGTTATGTGCAGGAAGGAGCCATTGATTTTGATGAAACCTTTGCTCCTACTTACCGAAAAACTATTGTTCGTAGCATCTATGCACTTGCAACTCATAATTTTTGGAATGTACATCACTTGGACATTAAAACAACATTTTTGAATGGCGACTTGCATGTATGTTTTTTAGCCCTGTGGCTGGCTTTGTGCAAAAAGGGCATGAAAACCAGGTGTGGAGGTTAAAAAAGGCATTATATGTGTTAAATGTTAAAACCTTTTTTCTGTTAACGTTTAATTTACTACTAGGTTCTTGGGATGGTCAGGGGTCTGTAAACAGAGGCCCTATTTATATTTTCCCCAAACTGCAGATTAAGATTATATGACTTCACTGAACTGAGCACTAACTTATTATCTTCCAGTACTCCTCTGAATACGTTCGGTAATGCACTAATGAGTAGTTTATTGTATAACTCTTGCACTTAGCACATTAATCGAATTACTTAATACTTCATTAACTTCATTTAATGATTAAACTTTAACCAATGAAACAGACTCAGTTACACAGAGTTCTGCAACAACGCTCACTTCCGCCTCCTCGCCCAAACAAACAATCCGGCGTGTCTACCTTCTACCTTATGCGACTCTGTCATTAATCTTATCAAAGGATACAACGTTGCACTACGACTTTTCAGGCGTACGACTTTTCAGGATATGTTTTACAAGAAATATGAGTTCCTTTTCGATGACTTACACTGGCACGCACGGTGGACTCGAACCCAAAAATGGAAATTAGAGTTAAGGCTCATCAATGATGCCCTGGATATACAGAGTTCTAGCTAATTTAATGGTTTAGGTAATCTTTTGCTTTAAAGAATCTAACATATCCTTCAAGATAGTTGGTTCTATAAGTTGTGCATCAGTTCGAACAGAACAGGCAGCAACAACCTAGCTTAATAATAAATCTGTCTACGTCCGCAAAAAGGATTCTCGAAGGTAGAACTCATTGGCGATGGCAGCATCTCTTCTCAGCTTCATTTCAGCTACCTGAGCATCAATTCGAGAAAGCCTATCTGCTTGAAAGTCCAATTGCTTTTCTCGTCTTTCCAGCTCCTGAGTTTGAAATTGCATGGTCTTGAAAAAGTCTTCTCGCTCTTTTTTAATAGCTTCCAGCTCTTTTTTTAACTAAATAGTCCGGCTAGTCTCCGCTTCCAAGTCACGACTTTTCTGGAAAAGATCTTCGGACACCTTCTTTAACTCTGCAGTGGTTTGCATGGCAAGGTCTGCCATTTACTGTCCTTTCTGCTCTACCACAGCAAGATCTGCGCGTGTCTCCTCCAGTAGATTTCCTAGCGCAACTCCGGCATCTTCCTTATCACATACCAGTTGTTCCAATTGTGAAATTTCCTCATCGCGAGCAACAAGGAGAACGTTCTTCTCCTTCAATTCAGCTAGTGTGGTGTCCTGTTAAGCAAGAATGTTATCTTTTTCTACTAACTGTTCTTGGAGTTGCTGGAGCTGAGTTTGCAAGGCATGATTCTCGGCTTTAACCACAAGTGCTTCTTCTTAGAGCGGGGCAATATTTGCTTCGAGCAAGTCAACTTTGTTCTGCAACTCGTATGGTGTGAGTGGCCATCTTCATCTGAAAGGGCAACTGTTGCGAAAATTGAATAAGAAGTTGGCCCATGGATGCCAATTCCGTGAACATTACTGTTGGGGGGGGGGAAGAGAAGGAGAGGGCTGTGATGAGGAGGCAGAGATCAGATGAGGTGAGGATGGTGGAGAGTAATCAAGAGAGGATAAGAGATGAGGTGATGTCGCACGAATAGCAATTGAAGGGCCAGTAGAAAGAATTTCAGCAGCATGAGGAATGGAAGTTAGACGAGGAAGAGAGATAAGGTCCGTCTAAAACAAAACTATTCTGGTCTCAATCTGGGGTACTGACGAGGCGGCTTCGGTAACTGCCTCTGCATTTCCAGTCATTTGCTTGACTGCATCTGCTTGGATAGTGACTGCATCTACTTGGGCGTCAGCGATTGGTGACGAAGGAGATTGACAGTCCGTACCCCTAGTAGCTTCTGCTATCTCCTTCACAGCCTCAGCATCCGGTTGATGAGATTCCTCCCGCGATGAGACTTCAACTACATCTTCCATGATAGCATCTTGATCCGGCTGCTTGAGAGAAGAAGACGGAACGGACTCTACCAGTAAGGAGGTGGCGGTGTCGTGGAATACTTCAACATCTTGTACGGCGGTGGAACCCTGCACCTGACTTTGCGATGGGCTAATGCGACGGTGTTTTCGGAGGAAGAAATGAGGCAGATCTTCATCATCATTGTCTTCCAGCATCCATGTAGATTCTTCGTCTAACAGAATAGTATTGGGTGGGGGGGGGGGGTTGCGTGGCTTGGAGCACCGGAAGGAGAAGGGTAAGGAGATGGGGTAATCGAGTGAGAGGAATGTCATGCTTGGCCAATTGTTTTGTAACTGATAAGCATTCACGGTGAATGTGCAGAAAGAAAAAAGATGTAAAATTGAAACCCTCTCGTGAGGCAGTATCAATCATCGAGTAAAAAGGTCTGGAAATGCCATATGTGCATTTTTGCAGGTTTAACGCTGCTACAAGGAATTGCAGAGCAGTACGCTCTAGTTCGGGTCGGTAGAGAATGAAAAACTCATTAGATGGAATCCCTCAGCAATCCTGTTTAGAGTAACTATGACACGGTGGTTTAAACACGTTAATGGCCAACACTGCTCTGTAGCAGGCATGGCGACGATGGTAGAAATGATCTGTGCATGAAATGGGTGACACTCCACTGAATGCCAAGGCAATTTAGCGAAGGCCAACAGTCCCCGAGCACGCAAATACTCACTCACATCTAGAGTGAGACCGGCACGAAAGGTTACTATGTTAGCAAGGGCTTCCATGGCGCACACAGAGATAAACGAAGACACAGAGCACACACGGGTTGCAATCTCATGAAAAAAACACAATAGCGACTAATAGCAAAAGGAACAAGCTTAAGTAGAAAACACTAGAATGAAATAGGCAGCAAGAACCCTAATCATAATGTAGTATTGGAAATATACAGACATAATGGCGACATGCATGTATTAATAGACGCAGCGATACAGAGGTGGCGAGTAATCATGGTTAGATAAGAAAACGGGAAGATTAGGGTCAGTAGGTCAACCGAAACACGGAGAGCGAAATAAAAATTCAAGTGACAAGCAAAAAAGAGTAAAAATACCAAAGACACCTCAGGAGTTGGTAGACGGCGGGTGATAGGGGTGGAGCTTGGAGCCATTTATCACTTTTGGAAGAAGGACACCGGTTAAAGTTGCCAACCAAAAATTTGCATGTCCCACTTGTTCAGCAATATGGTAAGGGCCGAACCACCGTAGCTTAAATTTCCCGGTGGATCTATTCGACTTAGCGTTATAGAAGAGAACCAATTGGTTTACCGTAAACACGGGAGTCTTGAGGAAATGATCGTGGGTTTTAGCCTGTCGCAGCTGCACTTCTTGCATCACCAGGAAACTCTCTAGACGTTGTTCATCTAAGGACCGTAAAGCCTCCAATCGAAATGGAAAAGATTCTTCTAGTAAGAGCTTCCGTTCCAGAGCGAGACGCAAACTAGGAACCACCTGTTCCGTTGGAGCAATGGCTTCCAATCCATATGCCAACTTAAAAGGAGTAGTACGATAAGCCCATAGTACAGTAGGTAGAAATTGGTCCCATCGCTCTGGGCAATCTAAGTCCAGTTTCTTCAAGATGTTTAAGAGACATTTGTTGGTACTCTCAGCAAGTCCATTGGCTCGTAGGTAATAAGGAGAACTAAATTTGTGCACCATCTGGAATGTCTTCGTAAGCACTTGGATTAATGTATTGGAAAAGTGTGTACCTTGATCAGTTACGATCTCCAAGGGTAACCCGTAATGCGAAAAGATATCCTTCATTAAGCATTTAACAACCGGAGCCACTGTAGTTGATCGTAGGGCCCATGCTTCGGCCCATCGAGTAGCGTAATCTGTGCAGGTCAGAATATATCTATCATTGGTGACTGTCGTAGGAGGTGTAATTGGTCCTATGAAATCTAATCCCCATTTCTGAAAGGGTTCTAGAGGCACAACAGGTTGGAGAGGGAAGTAGTGTCACTGTAAAGGCTGACCAGACCACTAGCACTCATCACACTGTTGTATATACTTGGTCACATCACGATACATACTGGGCCACCATAATCCACTCTCGAGAATCTTCCAGTGAGTTAGATCAGTACTCCTGAGTTACCCATATAATATAACTCTCCGACAATCAACCGAAAACGTCCACTATACATGGCTAGTCTTCGTCTAGTAGCTGAAGAAATCATACCAGGCGGACATCCACTAGTCAAGAACAGAAGCAAGGTATCATAGGAAGAAGGCGGTATCGGTAATTCTTTTTGTTCATCTGGTATGGTCTCTGTTGTCTAGATGGCTCGTGTTGTATCATCAATTCCCTCTGGAGGCTCACCGGAATCCAACCGAGATAGAAAGTCAGCAAGAGCGTGTGCCGACCCTGGTCGATGGAAACAGAGTAATCAAATTCTTGAAGCATCAAGACCCACCGTGCTAACCGTCCTCCCAAGTGCTGTTGTCGCACAAGATACACCAATGCTGCATGATCTACGTGGAAGGTGAAGCGTCTACCCAACAGATAATGTCAAAATTTTTTCACAGAATTTACTAAGCCAAGATATTCTCGTTTAGTAACTGAATAGTTACGCTCTATCGGGGCCAATTTGCGGCTCGCATAATATATTGGACGAAACCACTTATCCGTCTGCTACATCAACATCCTTCCAATGGCACTATTAGAGGCATCCACAAAGACATGGAAGGGCAATTCCCAATTAGGTGCTTGTAAAATGGGAGGCTGAGTTAACCGTGTTTTCAGGCAGTCAAAGAAAATTTGACACTCTTCGGTCCATTCGGATTGATGTGGGGTACTGGTTATCAAACAATTAACTGGTATAGCCAGATGAGCAAGCCAACATAGATGTCACCCATACCATCGGATATGGCCTAAAAACTGCATCACGTCTTTAGGTGTCTTAGGAGTAGGAGCCTCCAAGACGGCCTTCACTTTGTCTGGATCCACCTGAATGCCTTGTTTGGAAATAACATGCCCAAGCAGCTTACCACAGGAAACAGAGAACCCCGATTTATTTGGGTTCAAACACAAGCGATATTCTCGACACTTGGAAAAGCAACACCGTAAATGGTACAGGTGTGCCGAGCTATCACCGGATAATGAGAAATCATCCAGATACACTCTCATAAATGTGGTGAGATAAGGGGAAAAAATTTCCTGCATACAGCGTTGGAATGTGCTAGGAGCATTGCACAGTCCAAACCACATCACGGTACACGCGTAGACACCCCAGTTGATAATAAATGCAGTCTTGGGTATATCTTGCTTGGCCATTCAGACTTGATTATAACCAATCTATCCATCTAGAAAGGAATACATATCTCGACCGGCCACATCATCTAACATGGTATCCAGGAATGCCAACAAAAATGGATCAGGTACAGTTGAAGCATAAAGCTTTCGGTAGTCCACACATATCCGCAGCTACTTGTTTTTCTTTGGAACTATAACAATTGGAGAGATCCATTCTGCATGCTCAATAGGCATAATAAATCCCACCTTCAACAAGCAATCAAGTTCGGCTTTAACCTGTGCCACATAGTTAGGATTCATCCTGTAACTGGGTTGTTTGATGGGTCTCGCATCCGGTTTTAGCACCACTCTGTGTTGAGAAATTCGCGGGTCCAACCCTTTCATATCCTTGTAGTCCCATGCAAACACATGAGCGAACTCTCGTAGCAACTGGAACAGGTGCTCTTGGAAAGTTTCGGATAGTACTGCCTTTATTTTTACTACACATAAGCTCATTTGGTCACCTAAGTTGCAAGTGATCAGCTGATCTTGCGGTACATAGAACTGCCAGGGCCTTTCCTCATCATCTTTTGACTGGAGTAATTGTTGAAGCATCGCCTCATCCAAAGTCTGTTCGGTATTCGACACGTGCTCTCTGGTCAATGGTACCACTATATAGGCTGCCGGACTCCAGTTATCAGCCACCATTTGTAAATCTACATTGCCAAGTGCCATCAGGTCTTTATTGGCTCGAAGGAAAGTTTCCTCTTCATCGTCAGAGAGACCATCCACAAACTTGATTTTGGTAAATCTAGCACAACAAACGTCATTTTGAAAATAGAACCTTGTAGGGTGATCGGAATATCCCACACCAAGCCCACTAGATGGACTCGAGACTGATTAGCCATACGTACAAAGAATTGAACAGGTTCAATTTGCGTCCACCCGAGCTGCTTGCAAAGGGCTTGTGTGGCAATAATGACACCAGATCTGCCATCAATTAAGACTTGTGTGATTTTGTGATTTTTGTACCATACCGTAATCAGTGGTACCGTATGGTCCATCATTGGGTCCAATTCCGATTGGATTGTAGCTGTTGTAGGAGCACTCGAAGAGCCTAGACTAACCTACTACTGGAACTATTGTCGAACTCCAAGGACGAAAGCCAATATTTGACCCAAGGGCAATATAATTGATGCCTTAGACAGAACATCCCACATCGAATCAGTTTTGGTTGTTTCCGGTACAATCTCCAGTATGGAATCTGGTACCGTATGAGTCAAATTTTGCTTCTCTGGTACGTCCGACAGGAAACTTTGCTCCATCATCGGGACTGGATCAGGAAAAATAGCTTGTTCCGGCGTAACCCACTTGCTTGCCTTTGTGAACACCTTCTGTTGTTCACGTATTCCTGGTTCGAAGATCCACGGATGAGTGTAGTTTCTTGCTCGATCATGTTTGTACCACTGCTGCTTGCGTATCCAAAGGTGAGATATACACCATATTTTCCATCGGATGTTGCCGTTCTGTTTTCTTTTTGTCATACTCCGTTGCATCTTTGCAGAACCTCTGGATATGCCCTATTTCCCCATAGAAATGACATTTAGGATTTGGATTAGATGTACCTTCTTCTGACGGGCTTGCATTCCACCGAGCTTGATTGAAGTTATTTATTCGTCCTCTTGATAATTCCTATATCCCTGGTACGAGTTGTTCCTCATCTGCGGTGGTACATAATGGCTAGCCGATTGTCCCTACTCCTGAATGATGGCATTAATTGCTACTTTGTTCTGTAGCTTGGCATTATATGGACAGGTCTCCGTGGTATGATATGTTATGTGACAGATGGCACAATACATTTGGTTCAGTGTGCATGTTGAACTGCTATGCCCTGGGTTTTTGCATTTGGTACAATAAATTTGTTTTAAAGGGTCCTCATTGGATTTCCTAGATGCTTTTAGCCACTCCAGGTCTTCGGTGAATCCGCCCACTTTGTTCTCTAATTGTAACGCCATAGCAATTACGGTATTTAAAGTCATTCCACCCACACTTCATAATATGGTTCAATTGGAGCTTTAATCCATTGATGAATCATTGAGTGATAACGTCATTTGGTAGATTAGCATGTGCCGGTGGCAATTGCCTTAGATGTGTGTGAAATAGCATGGCATAATCCTGTACAGTTTGGTGTGGTTTCTGCCTATTTTTTTGCAAGTAGTCAAAAATTTCGGTGGGGTTCTTCTTCAATCAAAACCATTGTAGAAAAGCATCCTTTACATCATCATACTGCCAAAAGTGGTTCAAATCGTATTCGGTTATCCATCGTGTAGCTTCATGAATGAGGGTTGCTTGGAACACAATAGCTTTGGTTGCTTGGAACACAATAGCTTTGTAGGCAGGGTCTATTGGGTAGTTCAGAACTGCATAATTAATCTCAAAGGTCTACACATGCGCATCTAGAACATCCCCCGAAAATCCTCCAATTTTTGTATACATGATCCCCGCTAGTACCGAACGCGATGGGATAACCTGTTGTTGTTGTTGTTGTTGTTCTTGTTGTTGATGTTGTTGTTGATGATGTTGTTGTTGTTGTTGTTGTTGATGTTGTTGTTGATGTTGTTGTTGCTGTGAGCCACTCATGGTGTTGTTCTTGGTGGCATTGTTATTATTACCCAAATTTGGAGGAGGTATCTCTTGATCTTCCTGGGTTGTATAGTCAACCTGCTCACTTTCCGGTCCTAAGATGTCGTTGAACCGATTGCTTAACTCCAAATCTATCAGCCCTTCCTTGACTTGAGTGTCGAAATTATATTGTGCATCGAAAAATGGTGAGCGCAGTAAGTGTCCACCAAACAGCACCATAGTTTCATCGAAAAGCTTCGAATCATCACCAGGTAATATCGGACTCTCACCAAAGCTCGCCGAATTCTCACCGGACAAGACTGCACTGTCACCGAAAATGTTATCACCGGATAACTCGAACCTATCACCAAAAGTGGCCGAATTCTGACCCAATAGTGCAGAACTAACTCCGCACTACGTCTCTGTAAAACCAAAAATCATCGTACTTTCTCCCAAAGGTACCGAACTCGCACCGGAATTCACCGGAATCTCATCATGTACTACTGAACTACCACCGGAATTGCTGTTGGCTGGCTGTACCGAACCTTCTGCAATTGAACTTAGTTTTCCTGTACTTCTACCACCAGGGGGTGTTCCTAATAGGTTTGGAATTGTCCAGGGATGTTGATCTCTATGGTATTTAGGGTATGATTCATCGGAACGTGTTACAGGCATATATCAAAGAATTCTTCCTCAATCTCTAATCTTCGTGCAAACATCTACTCCATTTCCCACAGACGGTGCCAGTGTTAAATGTTAAAACCTTTTTACTATTAAGGTTTAATTCACTACTGGGTTCTTGGGATGCTCAGGGGTCTGTAAACAGAGGCCCTATTTATATTTTCTGCAAATTGTAGATTAAGATTATATGACTTCACTGAACTGAGTGCTAACTTATTATCTTCCAGTACTCCATTGAATACGTTCGGTAATGCACTTTCTCGTTAGACAGTTTATCGTATAACTCTTTCACTTAGTGCGTTAATCAAATTACTAAATACTTCATTAACTTCATTTAATGATTAAACTTTAGCCAACAAAACAGACTCAGTTACACAGAGTTCTACAACAACATTCGCTTTCAGCTCCTCGCCCACACAAACAGTCCGGTGTTTCTACCTTCTGCCTTACACGATTCTTTCATTAATCTTATCAAAGGATACAACGTTGCGCTATGCCTTTTCATGCGTACGACTTTTCAGGATATATTTTACAAGAAATATGAGTTCCTTTCTAGTAGCTTACATATGGTTTAAAGCAAGCACCACCTGCTTGGTAAGAAAAGATACATGCCTATCTAATTGCACATGGTTTTGAAAACAGTCCAACTAAAAGCACCTTATATGTTAAGTGTGCTAATGATATGCTTCTGATGATTGTGGTATATGTTGATGACATGTTGCTCCTTGGTCCTCATCACACACATATTGCTGATTTTAAGGCTGATTTGCATGCCGCATTTGAGATGTCTGATTTGGAGCATTTGCATCACTATTTGGACCTTCAGTTATGTAAGTTGATGGTGGAATGGCTTTGTATCAAAAGAAATATATTGACTCATTATTGCAGTGTTTTGGCCTTGAAGACATGGAGATAGGTTTATGATTGAGTGTTCATGATGTTGGAGATGCATTTGATGTTGTTCTCTATCAACAAGTTGTTGGATGCTTGGATATTCAGTTTGTTGTCTCATAGATGAGCGCCTTTATGCATTGCCCTGGTGTCAAGCATTGGTAGGTGGTTAAGCACATCTTTTGCTCTTGAGTGGTACCCGACTACTTGGATTATTTTATCCCAAGGAGGATCACTACCGCCATATTTGCATACTTTTTTATATAGTGATTAGGTTGGTTGCTATGACACTCATGTGTCCACTAGCGGCATTTGCTTCATGCTTGGTAGCTCATGTATATCTTGGTTGAGCAAGAGGTAGCCTACTGTGGCCACTTCTAGTTGTGAGGCTGAGTATAGGGCAGCTTTTACAGCGACTATTGAGTGTGTGTGGTTCAGACACCTTATGGCTGATTTGGGTATTGGTCAATCTTTTGCCACCACCATCTTCACTCACACTCAGAGCACATTTTCTGTTGCAAGGAACCCTATGTTCCATCCTCGCACTAAGCACATTGAAGTGCATTATCATTATGTTAGGGAGAGGTTCTCTGCTGGGGAGATGGGTTTGGCATATGTGCCCACCCACGAGAACATTGTAGACCTTTTTTATGAAAGCACTGCCTAGGGATCAGTTTGAAGTTTTTCGCTACGCTTTGGGCTTACTTCCTTTTGTGGATTGATTTCACATAGCTTGGTAGTTTCTTATAGATGAGTGCCTAGTCCTTGGTCACCACATCACTCGTAGGGGGGATTTGTTGATATATTTAGGAATTGATATGTGTGAAAACTCTAGGACCATGGGGGCACTTTTTTCCCTCTTTAGGACTTTTTTTCCCCTGGCTTGTATATATGCTTATTGCCCTAATGGGCTACTTATCTTTGTACATTCTAGTGGTAATACATTCAGTATGGTGTGTTGTGCTCCAAGCTTCTTCTTCTTCCTTGTGTTGTTAGTGTGCTTTCGCAGACGTCTAACTCTAGAAATATTGATCCAAGCTCGTTCACGCCTTTGAACAAACTATTGTAGTGCCTCTACAAGAATTTCTTTCCTTTTTGTTCCAAACATATATACATGTTTTGATTCGCTAGAACAAGCACCTCGACGTTTGCTAGCGGTTAGCAAAGCTCTACAAGGTAGTTGTATTCAATGTTTTGAAATACATTCATTTTTCTACATTAGGGTATTTTAGTGAGTCGCCATTGCTGAAAGCAATGATGTTTCTGTTACATTGGCTTTTGAGAACAAGTTGGATGGTCCTAATTACCCCTTATGGGCATATGATGCATAATGTATTGATAGCAAAAGGGGATGTGAAATATTGTGAAAGTTATAGAAAAGTGCCCTACTATACCTATGAATATAGTTATTGAAGGTCATTTACATGGCATTGAGGATGATGATCTTCAGATTCCTATTCGTGCTATAGTTCCTACTATGGTTACTATAGAGAAACTTCACTAGAATGATCAAGATGCTTGGCCACACACATTGATAGCTTTCTCTAACAAACCCTCTATTATCCCTCACATTCGCTCTTGCAAAATAACACAGGATGCTTGATACACCTACCACCTTATATAAGGCAAGAAATGAGACTCGTCTTGCTTACCTCCAAAAGCATTTGGAGAGTGACCATATGAATGAAGGAAATTCTATGGACAAGTTTTTCACAAAAATCAAAGATTTGAAGGAATACCTGATTTCTACTCGTGAAGTCTTACTAGATAGTGGACTTATCTAGACTATTCTTAACAATCTTCCATATTCATATCCAATTTTTGCTTCTACTCTTTGATTGATGATGAAAGGCAATACAAATACCTTAACATCTGAGGAGTTATTTTTATGTTAAGTGTGTAAATGATGTACTTCTCATCATTGTTATTTATGATGATGACATGTTCCTCAATGGTTCTAATGAGAAGCATATTGCTGAATTTAAGGTTGAATTGCATGCCTCTTTTGAGATGTCACATTTGGACCATTTGCATCCTTATTTGGGCATTTATTTTATGCAAGTTGATGGGGGGAATAGCTCTTTTTTCAAACAAAATTTATTGAAACATTAGTGCAACATTTTGGCCTTGAAGATTGGAAAAATGTTGGCAGCCCAATGGAAATAGGTTTATCGTTGATTCTTCATGATGTTGTAGGTGCATTTGATGATGTTCTCTATCAATAGGTTGTTCGATGCTTGATTAATTTTTTCATAATGCGGCCTAATATTGAGTTTGTTGTCTCTCAGATGAGTAGGCTTATATGTTTCTTAGGTGTCAAGCATTGGCACATAGTTAAGTGCACTTTACGCTATTTGAGTGGTACCCAACGCTATTTGAGGGGAACATTATAGCTAGATATACATGCTCTTTCTTACTCATACCAGGATGGTTGCTATGACACTTCTGTGTCCACTAGAGGTTTTTTCTTCCTACGTGGTAGTTCATACATATCTTGCTTAAGTAAGAAGCGGCCTAGTGTGGCCACTTCTTGTTGTAAGGATAAATATAGGGTATCTTTCAAAGCCATTATTCAGTGTGTGTGGACGAGAAATCTTTTGGCTTATTCGGGATGGGTTTAGCCATTTGCTACCACCCTCTTCACTAATAGTCTTATTTCATTAGGAGGAACCCTATTTTTCATGCTCGCACAAATCGCATGGAGGGTGCATTATCATTATGTCAGGGAGAGGTTCTTTGTTGGAGATATCAGTTTGGTATATGTGCCCACATAGGATGACATTGCATACATTTTCACAAAGGCTCCAGTTAGGGACAAGCTTGAATCTTCCCGCAAAGGCTTTAGGCTTACTTCCTTTTGTGGATTGATCATTGTCCACATATCTTGGTACTACCTCATACATGAGTGCTAACTTCCACTTCATCGCATCACTCTTAGGGGGGGATTTATGATATATTTCAATAATGATGTGTGTAAAACGACTTAGGACTATGGGGGCATGTTTTTCCCTCTTTATGAGTTTTTTCTCGTTGGCTTTTATATATGCCTATCACCCTAATGGATCAACTATCTTTGTGCACTTATTTTCTAATTCATTTAGTGTTGTGTTGTAATGCAGACTTCTTATTTGTCCTATTCCTTGTGTTGTTTGTGTGCATGAATAAATCTAGAACTCCAAGATAACCAACTTTTAAAATACAAGATGAATTACAAGTATCCCTAATGAATGCCATAACTTTTCTATCCTGGAGGCATTGTTTATCCTAGTAGGAGTGAGCATTTTGATTGAGATAACTTGCATTGATAACGTTTAGGTTTAATCTATATATACAGAGGCTCTTGGGTTTAGTCCTAAACTGCTAAGAGAATCTATTGTTTGAGTGAACAATGGTGTTATGTGTTGGTGCAATTAATCCCAACCCTACACACTTGATCACTTCACATAAGCTTGATGTATTAGCATATCATTTAGAAGGATTCATATGTACAACCTCTTGTAACTTTGAGTTATACTTACTCATTGTAAAAGTGGAATAAACCCATGAGGAATTAGGAAGCATATAATCTCGTATATTTTGGTAGTTGAGTCAAGAGAAGATCAATCCTATACTTTAGGATTTATTTTAGGTGGACATTTGAATCCAAATTCAAATTCTTGGCTCCAATAAAAATTATAAAAGATGGCATGAAAAGCCAGCATGTATTTCAAGGTTTAGAGATCATTTTTCATATACCTTCATCGAGACGAGGAGCTCATCTCATAGATCACTCATTTTTCACTCATTGAACAATGACTTATTCCCAATGACATTGTAATTTTACATAATTTAATATATACATGTTCATTACTTCCTACTCTCATTTCTCTGTCACACTTGATCAGAATAGTAATATTTTGTGTGAGCTGGTTCTCACCGTATAGTGCATCACTTTGTGTGATTTAAAGCATGAAATCTTCAACATACTGTCTACTTTAATCCTACAAATTTTCATTTATAATGGTTCACTCGATCCTCAGATATTAATCAAACATTTCTCACTAGTCAGTGACTGTCAGGGCTCGTAAAAGTCGGGATGCAAGCTTGACTTTCTAAACATATTTCTTTGCATATAATTTATCATTTAAGATGATTTCACTCATGATTGGTAACTTTTTAAGCTAATGGAAGCTCATCAAAAGGAATTTTATTAATTGTTTCTGTACTCAGAGAATGATGCAAAACTCCGAGTAGATGTCTCAACCAAAATAGTAAGTTGGAGACCTTGGATCATTTGCCTACGTATCTGTTTTGATCCTATCATTTGTGCATCATCTTCCAAGCTACACATGTGATCATTTAAGCTTATTAACTAGATAAAGAGCCCCACAACGCTCTCCAATCATCACTTATAGTAGGTGCGAAGCAGGGTTTAGCTACACCAACTCATCTCTTGTGATTATCCACCATCTCCTCCAACAGTGGTATCAGAGAAAGTTCAATCAACATGGAAGATGGATTTCCATCCTTCATTGATAAATTGGATAGGAACAACTACTCAGCATGGTCCCTAAGGATGCAAGCATACCTTCAAGGGAGAAGCTTATATGGATACATCTCAGGAGATGAGCACATGCCAATCTTCAGGAGCAAGAATCAAACTACAAGGGAAGAGCAAGAGACACCTAAATTGAATAGTGTGGTAGAGGAAAGGAATAGGTTAATTGTTGAAGCAGCTAGGTCTATGTTAAATGAGAAAAAAATACCTATTTATTTATGGGCTAAAGACTCCATGGAAGAGGAGCCTTCTTCATTTGAAGAGGCTAAGAAGAAGAAAGAGTGGAGAGAAGCCATGCAAGAAGAAATGGAATCATTGCAAGAAAATCACACTTGAGATCTAGTTCCCAAGAAGCCAAATATGAGGGTAATTGGTCCAAGGTGGATAGACAAAGTTAAAAAGAACTCTACTGTTTCTATAAACATGTACAAGCCAAGGCTAGTGGCAAAAGGATTTGCCCAAACACATGGATTAGATTATGAAGAAACATTGCCAACAATCAGGATATTGGTAAGTCTTGTTGCATCAAAAAATTGGAATTTATATCAATTAGATGTCAAGAATGCATTTTTAAATGGTTTGATATCAGAGGAAGTGTATATGGCACAACCACCAGGTTTTGAAGATGAAGAAAAAGCAGGTTATGTATGCAATCTTAGAAAAGCACTCTACGGTCTCAAGCAAGCTCCTAGAGCTTGGAACCATAGACTTGTTACCTATTTGCAGGATAAAGGATGTGTGGCAAGCAAAGCAAACTCTTCTTTATTTGTTAAGAAGAATAAATCAGAGGTCATCTACTTGTGTGTTTATGTAGATGATATCATTATTATACGTAATGATCTTGACGGTATCAAGCACGTCAAGACTCAATTGATAAAGGAGTTCAAAATCAATCATCTAGGGTTATTAACCTACTTCCTTGGATTAGAACTTGTGTATACATATTCAGGTGTATTCATAACAGAAAGGAAGTACATACATGATATGCTGGTAAAGTTTAAGATGGAGAACATTAAGGTTGCAGGTATTCCTATGGAGATCAATCATAAGCTAATTTCACATGAAGGTGAACTACTTGAGGCTGTTACAAGCTATCAACAACTTGTGGGTAGTCTTAATTATGCTACTTTGACAAGAGTGGATATTTCATATGCTCTGAGTACATTGAGTCAATTCATGCATGTACCAAGGAAGCCACACATGGAAGCTACAAAGAGGGTGCTTAAGTATCTAAAGGGTACAATGAATGAGGGATTGTTCTATCCCTTTACTTTTGATATAGATTTTATTTTTTATGTAGATTAAGCTGGCTCCAAGGATGACAGGAGGAGCACTTCATGGTACTTATCTTTTGCAGGTTGAGAACTCATATCTTGGTCATCCAAGACGCAACCAACTCTCGCCGTATCCTCCATAGAAGTAGAATATAGAGGTTTGGAAAATGCAACTCAGGAAGCTATGTGGCTTAAGCAATTGTATACAGATTTGGAGATACACTCCTACACTCCAATTATCTTTGGAGATAACACTAGTCCACTTCATTTGGCTGTTAATCCTGTGTACCATGCCAGGACTAAGCACATTGAAGTGCACTATCATTATGTTAGAGAGAAATTGCTTAGCAAGGATATTCAATTATCCTATGTATCAACTCATTTGCAATGTGCAGATTTACTCACCAAAGCATTGGGTGGAACAAAGATGAACAATTTCAAATTGATGATTGGGCTGCAAGAGATCAAGGAGCAATGAAGATCAAGCATGTTAAGCTTGAGGGGGAGTTGTTGGTGCAATTAAGCCCAATCTTACACATTTGATCACTTCAGATAAGCTTGATGTATTAGAATATCATTTGGAAGGATTCATATGTACAACCTCTTGTAACTCTCAGTTATAATTACTCATTGTAAAAGTGGAATAAACCCACAAGGAATTAGGAAGCATATAATCTCTTGTCAAATTCAAATCCTTGGCTCCAATAAAAGTTATTGGAGCCAATAAAAGTTATAAAAGTTATAAAAGTCTTGTCAAATTCAAATTCAAATCCTTGGCTCCAATAAAAGTTATAAAAGATGACATGAAAAGCCCACATGTACCTCGAGGTTCACATATCATTTTTCATGTACCTTTATTCAGAAGAGGAGCTCATCCCATAGCTCACTCATTCCTTACTTATTGCGCAATGACTTATTGCCAATGGAATTGTAATTTTCAATGATTTAGTCTATACAATTCATTACTTCCTACTCTCATATGTCTATCACACGTCATTAGAATGGTGAATTCGTCTGATTTGATTCTCACTGTATAGAGCATCATTCTATGTGATTTAAAGGATGACATCTACAGCATAGTGTCTACGTTAATCCTACAAAGTTTCATTTATAAGTGTTCACTCAATCATCAGATATTAATCAAACATTGCTCACAGGTTTGTGACTATCAAGGCCTGTAAAAGTGAGTATGCAAGCTTGACTTGCTAAACATATTTCTTCGCATATAGTTTATCATTTTAGATGCTTTCACTCATTATTCGTAACCTTTTAAGCTTATTGAAGGTCCCCAAAAGGAATTTTATCAATTGCTTCTGTACTTAGAGAATGAAGCAAAGCTTTGAGTAGATGTATCAACTAAAATAACAAGTTCTAGACCTTGGATCATTTGCCTACCTATCTGTTTTGATCCTATCATTTGTGCATCATCTTCCAAGCAACATATGTGATCATTTATGCTTATTAGCTAGCTAAAGAGGCCCACAACACTCTCAAGTCATCACTTATAGCAGGTGTGAAGAAGGGTTTAGCTACACCAACTCATCTCTTGTGATTATCCATTCCTCCAACATTGTGATTGTGCTTGTGAGGCCACTATGCTTTCGGGCTGCATAAGAAGATGGTTTCTTCTCCCATCACTAGTATCAGAGCCTTTCAACATGCAAAAGCATGCAAGGAGGATCAAAAGAAACTATTGAAGGATCTTGAAGAGGGAGAGGTGTTGGATCAACTTCAAAACCACAAACCAAGAAAAGGAGAGTCTACTAGTGAAGAAGGAAAGTACCAATTTCATATGCTCACTACCTTTGAAGTAAAGTGGTAAAAGATATTGTTATTCCTTACTCCTCTACATCAAAGGGTTCACAATGTCTGAATATAACACTCAAATTGAGAACTTGGATAAGAATGATTATCAACATGGAGGTTTAGAACATCTAGCTATTACATGGGGAAGCAACTATGAGGCCTCTTTAGTGGCAGAGATGCTAGATCTATATTAGGAGAGAATCCATTTTGTGATAAATTAAGAAATTTGAAAGAGTGGAATAAAAGAGATCATACATTCATTTTCACATTATTTGAGCATATTAGCAATGCCATAGTAGGGCATGTACAAGATCTCGAAACTTCCAAGAAGGTATGGGAAACCCTAGAAAGGCTTTACTCCACTTCAACCAAGGCCTACAAGATTCAATTCAAGACTAAACTTAGCAACTTGAGGAAAAATCCTAGTATCAATATCAATGACTACATTTTGAGAATCAAAGAGTTTAGTGATGCATTGGATTCTATAGATTATCACATAGATGATGATGGCCTAGTTGCATACACCTTGAGTGGGCTTAGGGATGATGAGGAGTGAAAGGCTTTTACATCGTATGTGTATGTTAGAGACACTTTTCCAAACTTTGAGCACTTAGTGGTTCTCATGGTCACTAAGGGGATGAATATTGGAGACCCTAAGACAAAGGGGAATGAAGCACAAGCTTTCTGTGTAGGTAAAGGCAAAGGAAGAGGAAGGAACCAAGGCAGAGGATGAGTTAGATAAGGGAGAGGTTAAAATGGTGATTTCAATCAGAATCAAGGAAGAAAATATTCTTCATGAAGAGGGAGAGGTAAGTTCATAGGTGGATGAGGGAGTTTAATCCAAAATATAGAAAAAAAAGCTTAAACGTCTGCTTCATTTGTGCAAAGTATGGCTACTATGCAAGGGAATGATATCAAAGGGAGTAGGAAAATTCAACCTACAAAGGTCAAGGGAACTATGCATCTAATTCAACTGAAAATTAGAGCATGCTAGCTATGATGTAGATGAATGACTAGAACACACAAGGGTCAAGCAAATGGTACATTCACAGTGGATGTATGTTGAAGCTCAAGTTCAAGGACCTGGAAGCACATCAAGGATATGGACACACAAGAAGAAGGAGCAAGTAGGGAGCTCCAAGAAGCACCTGTCAAATTTTCAGAAGAAATCCCTAAAAAAATAGCGATTTTTATCACTAGAAAACCATTGTAAGTACCATCTTCCATTTTTCTAACTCCATTTTTTCAAGCCAAAGAGTCCTCAAGCTTGAGGAGTATTAGAAGTATCACCCTGCCAATTTTATAATTTTTAGACTCTGTTTGAGCCCCCAAATAAGTCCTGGAACCTAATTTTTAACTAGGCCGAACACTAGGTCTGGACAGGGCCAAAACCACTCAAAAAACTATAAAAAGGGCTAGAGAGCTCATTTTTGGGGTAGCTTGTTGTAGATTTGAGCTTTGTAAGAGAGTTTTGTTGTAATCGAAGATCTTCCATTGTTCCACTCTTTGCTCTTACCTTGTGCGTGTGTGTGTGTATGTGTGTGCATGCTTGTGTGCCTTCACTCACATGCTTGTGCCATCACTTGCTCACGGTCTTCATAACGGTCCTCACGTCTCCACGGATTGACATTTATGAGGTGTATCTCCTCACATTGGTACTTTCCATTGTGCTAGAGTGCCACCAAATTTGGTACCGTTGCTGGGGACAGACCTTGGAGGACGAGCGTGTGACGGTAAGAAGTAGATTAGCGATGTTGGAAGGTGAAAAAAATCTCCATTTTCAGTTCAGTTTTTGAGTTTTTCTTCTCCTTCATCTTCATCATCATCACCATCTCCTTCCACCTCCTTTTCCTCAAATTTTTCCATCTTTTAGTGTACATTTACCTCGTATTTCGTTTGTGGTTGCGAGCAAGAAGCTTAGAGGGGGTGCAAAACTCAAGCGCTGAAGAAATGCTACTAAAATACCACAAATGGAGTGATCAGTTTCGGACATGACACAACCTACGCCAAGTGTCCTGAGTGTGATATCGTGGGTTTGAAGTGAGATTTTGCATCTTCAGACACATAGGAGTGACATGGAGGACACAAGGTACTCATATTTGCAAAAAAATTTGAATTTGGACTCCAAAAAATCCAAGTGTCGTGACCGGTTGAGTTCAAGTGTCGCGATACTTGAATTCGCGTGTGTCGTGATATTTGGTAGATATCAAGTATCGCAATATCTGTGACAAGTGTCGTGATATCTGTGACCTCCAAGTGTCGCAACATCTGGCAAGTGGCGTGTGTCGTGATCTCAGGTGTTCTATGTCCAAGAGTCGCGACATCTGACAAGTGTCGATTATCGTGTAGGGTAAGTATCGCAATATTCCTCAAATGTCGTGTATCGTGACCCCCAAAGTATCGTGTCTCGTTTCCATCAGGTGTCGCGACATCCAGGTATTGTGAGTCAAGTGTCGTGATACTCAACAAGTGTCAAGTGTCGTCTGAAGCAAGTGTCATGATATCTACGATATCCAAGTGTCACGATACCCTGGTGTCGTGTGGCCAAGTGTCGTGACATCTGCTAAGTGTCGAGTGTCATGAACATCAAGTGTCGTGATATCTGCTAAGTGTCAATTGTCATTTCCATCAGGTATCGAGTGTCGTGGAAATCAAGTTTCATGACATCTAAGCAAGTATCGTGTATCGTGGAATCCCAAGTGTCGTATGTGGTCTGCTTCCAAGTATCGCCGATACTTACTAAGTGTCATGTGTCACCTGTTTTGAAGCACTTCCATAGAGGTCGTGTTTCCCTATTTTAAACCCCAGAACCCTGAACTGGCATAACTTTCTCATACAAAATCCATTTGCAGTGATTTTGGGTTGGTTGGAAAGCTCCTGGGGAGAAATTAATATGTGGATTATTAGATATACTATTTTGAAGTTGAGCCTTAGGTGGGACTAGGGAACCAAGGGCACTCCAAGGGATTCTGAGCAATACAAAGGGGAAATTTTGGACTAGAAGACAAAGCTTATGAACCTGTGATCTAGTAGACACTTGGCAAGGATAGGCAAAGCATTAGATCATCTGAGGCCAGTGTCAACCATAAAACCAAGTCTTGTGCACAACAACTAAGTGGTTATCCCTATGTGCTGAGTTCCGACAGAAGTGACTCAGAAATGTCCTTCAACATGGAGAGACCCACACATAGCTCAGGTACTTCCTATTTACAGACACTAGAACATCCTTATAAAACACAATTGGATTATATGAGGACCAACCAACTAGGTGCACGCATCTATGAGGATGGCCTAAGACAATCAGTGGTTAGACTCAAAAATCCAGATCAAACCTTTGGATTGGAACACTCAGTGGTCAAGTTTGAACACGGTTCATACATTGATAAGGAAGGAACCATGTATGTGGTTACCAGCCTACCATATACAGATGAGTTAGGGAACATCCTTCCTGAGAATGAGCAAGGAGACCTAGGACGAGAACCCAAGATCCCTAGAGGTAAGTCAGTTCTGACTAGGGTGATCACTCCAGAGTGGATTCCCCAGGACAACAAAAGCATAGAACTATTCTTGAATAGAGAAATAGAGGAAGCCTTTTGGAGATTCAGGCCAAATCAACCTAGCCTAGGACTCACCATCTATGAATTCAAGGACCTAAAGACACCAGGCAAAGTTTTCTATCTAGATAACACATCTGAGAAAATATTCTTGCTAACAGAGAAGGATAGACATGCATACACTTGGTAGGGCGAATCAATTTTCCCTCCAATAAGATCTAGCATTTTCCATGGTATCCAAGGAGCGGGGTCATCCAAGGCTCATGAAACCCAGAGGGAAAGAACCAGCGAGAGACCCGAGATGAGCTTTGCACATACAGTGGCAGAGAGAGATTGGGACATGAAGGTGAACGAGCTGAAAGAGAGAGACATCGATCAGATAGGCATCAAAGAGATGAACATGATTTCCCATTGCCCAGACCCCTAGAGCAATCAAGAACCCTTAGACCTTCTCAAGTGGTCAAAGCAATGAAGAACTACTTTGATGGATTCAGAGACCCTTATGATCATGTGGCTGAGTTCAAACAAGTGCTAAGAGTTGAACAAGTAGAGGACTTGTTCACCCACTTCGAGGCATTTGGCTTAACTCTTAAGGGTACTGCCTTAGCTTGGTTTCAATCTCTAAATAGTCGCAACTATAGAGAGATAGGTCAACTGCTAGAGGAATTCATTGTAGAATTTTCCAAGAGTGGTATTAGGCATAACACATCATCCCTGATCCACAGCTTCAAGCAGACACCCCAAGAAATAGTGCGACTTGCAGGAAGACGATTTAGACAGTACTTAGAAAGATGCCCTATTCTACAGCTACCCCCACTAGGCAAACAAGTGGCCTTGTTTTTTTAGACGGCTTATTGAGCACAAAGTTAAGGTCATATGTGTACTTGAAAGAGCCTAGATCCATAGAAGAGTGTGTGCAGATGTGCATTGACATAGAAGACAACTTGGGTCAGGAGTTAGGACTGTCCAAACTCTATAAGGACTCTGACAGTTCTACTAATCATACCTCTAGAACCTCCATGGAGATAGATGAGATAGCTCAGTAGGTGGCCAAAAAGCTAGGAGTTCAAAATAGACAAATGCCAAGGGTCATCCCATTGAAGCGATGCTATAGATGCAGAGGAGATCACATGGCTAATGTCTGCCCAATGACGGCTCAACCCCAGGGAAACGTGAATGCTCCATATTGCACCATTAAGAGGAAATACACAAATCACATGGCTCAAGATTGTCCCTACAATAGGCAGGCTGTTAGACAAACTTATCAGCAACCTTACCAGCAGGGTAGGTATCAGAATCAATACCAACAGCCATACTATAGGCCACAACCATTCCTAGGAAACCAACCACGAGCTCCTCCCAACGTGATCCCAGTTAAGTATACGGTGGCTGAGGAGAACCCTAATAGAGCATTGGTTCCATTAACCCCATTGATATGAGAAAATGACTCTTATGCTCATAGTTTAGACTATTCCCATGAAGGTAGTCCACATGGTTATTACACAGAGTCTCTTGAGCATAGTGAGACCTATTCGTATCAATATGAGGCACCACCTATGGAACAAAATTGGGAGCAAAAATATTCCAATGTCATGTACACAAATCCCAACCCCAAGCCCCAATTGAGAGAGGTAAGACCACAAGCCCCTAGAGGACCATGTTTTAGATGTCAGGGTGACCATTTCATTCATGAATGTCCCCACCAACTAGCTCTGGGACAAGGACAGACCTCAGTGTGGCAAAGAGCATCTTCCAAGAGAATGTCACAGGAACCCCTCTAGTGCACCCAAGGTTACACCCATTAACATGGTAGGCTTATTGGTGGATTCAAATGCTAGTAAGAGTAATGTGGCTCCGGTACAAGCAGTCACTAGAGCACAAGCATTGAAACAAGATAAGCCGACTGAACAATTAGATTCAAGTGAAATAGGAGAGCCAAGTACGAGGAAAACAAGAACATGGAAAGATACCAGGGAGAGAACCAATCGTAAGTGGAATAAAAAGATATCCAAACTAGAAGAAAGCCTGAACGATGCCAAAACAAAAATAGAAGACATTGCATCTCAAATCCCCTTGCATGCCAAAGCTCCATCCACTCCACCTCATCCGACCCCACCACCCATTGTAAATAGACCACAGCCAGGGTCTGCTCTTACAGATCCAACCCCAGAAGGCTTGGACATGATGTTCAAGGCCTACCAGGCTTGACTTCAAGAAGGGCCAATAGCTCCAAACCTAGACAAGAGTTACACTAGAGCAAATTTAGAGATTGAACAGACAAAAAGGTGCACGAAAATGGTAAAGCTAGCTCATGCTATGCTCCAAACCAATCAACAGTTCAATCAGACAAACTCTATCAAGCAAGATTTGCATTTCCATGGCTTACTAGAAAGATTAGAGGAGTTGGTAAACAAGACCCAGGTTTCGTTACCTCCACATGCTAAACCAATTATTGAAAGAGAAAGCTCACCGCCAAGAAAAACTTACATTCCTGATTCCATAGATGACGGAACACCTCTTTCAATTCAGCAATATTCTCAAGAGTTCTTGCGGGAAATACAAGAGGAGAAATGGGCCAAGGAGAAGGGTAATCCCCCTCCCATTCATGAAATTGATGACCTTCATGATCAATTTCCCCAAGACATTTCGTCCATTTATGGAGAACAAGCAGAGCAACAAGAAGATGAGAGATTAGATTTTGAATCTAATTCTTTACAAGAGTTGCCTCAATTCAGAGGCCCATGGGAATCTAAATCTCTTCAAATCAGAGCTCCCACAATATTGGTAAGAAATGAAGACTCAGTGGTTCCAAGAAACACTGATGTCGTGAAGAACACTAAGGTTCAGTGTCATCTCACCATAGAAGAGCTGCTCAAAGCAAAACCTGAGCTATGGAATCATGTGAAGGATCAGGTTCCAGAACTTGATTCCAATATGCCAAAAGCAGGCTCTAAGTAAAAAGTTCCAGAGATACCTCTCGATAAAATAGGAGACATGAGCGAAGGTGAAGAAGGTAATACTTATCTTCCGATCTTCTACCAGGGTTACACAACCAAAGCAATTGTAGATTCAGGTGTTGATGTTGCTATTGCGACCACCTCCTTGTGGAAGCGATGGGGCAAACCCACATTAAGACCAATTAGAATGAAGCTTCAAATGGCCAACGGTCATTTTGAAAGACCTCTAGGATTGCTTGAAGGGATAACTCTAACCACTTGTGGTGTAGAGTTTGAACACACATTTTCTATATCTGACTTTGAGAAAAATAATGTGTATGAGATGATCCTAGGAAGACCCTTCCTAAGGCAGTTGCAAATAGTACAGGATTGGGGAACCAACTCCTTGTACTTACAACATTTAGGGGTCACCACCAACGTCAATTTGAAGGATTACACCTTCAGAGATGTACCACCCCTACAATGGAATCATATCCACAAATCAAAAGAAGATTCTATCTCTTTGCATTCTGGAAGTTCACCTGACCCATCCTGGTTGCATGAAGATACTCACTTGTGGATGTGCAAGGTCGGAGAGGAAGAGGAAAAGCGCCTAAAGCAAGAGAAGAAGTAACTCCCACAGGTGATAGACCAGTTAAAGACCCAACCTATACACCGATGATATTTCCAGATGAGGAATTTGAGCCTCATGGGTGGGCAGAAATCTTAGCTACCATGGACATTGCGGTCAATGAAGAACAATGGACACCTCATTGTGATGAGGAGGGTTATGATATTTCGGTGTTCATGTGTCAGCCCTTGCTAGAAGAATGTCTTAGTGATGTCATAGAGGAAGAAGAAAATGATGATGATTTTCAAGGAGTTCGTGCGAAAGAGCTTAGAAGTATATGTGGATGATTTATGCGCTCATTCCCAACAAAGAAGATACCACATCCTTGAGCTTAGACAGATCTTCAACAAGTGTAGAGAATATTGAGTGCGTCTGAACCCAGAAAAGTGTGTGTTCATGGTACATCAAGGTAAGAACTTAGGTCATATTGTTTCTAATGGAATATCAACAGATGAGGACAAGGTAAGAGCCATAGCAGAGGTACGGAGGCCAAGGAACATTAAAGAGGTACAAGCCTTTATGGGCCATTGCGGATATTACCGAAGGTTTATTCACATGTATGCAATCATAGCTAAACCTCTTTATGGGTTGTTGACAAATTTCGAGTGGAACGATGAATGCAAGAATCCTTCAATGAACTAAAAAGACGTATGTGCTTAGCACCAATACTGACCACTCCTGATTGGAATAAACCCTTCCATGTCCATGTAGATGCTTCCAATCATGCAATAGGATGTGTGCTAGCACAACCCACAGGTGAAGGAAATGTAGATTTACCTATCACATATGCTAGCAGACAGTTGAACGCAACTGAACGAAATTATACCACAATGGAAAGAGAAGGCTCATGCATGGTATATGTCGTGAAGAAGTTTAGACACTATCTATTGGCCAATAAATTCAAGTTTTTCACTGATCATCAAGCTTTACTATATTTGGTCAATAAACCTTGCAAAACATGCCGCTTAGTAAGATGGTTCCTCTTACTAATGGAATATGACTTTGAAGTTGTTGTCCGGAATGGTAGGACCCACCTTAGGGCGGACCATCTTTCTTGCATCACTTCAGGAGAGCCACCACAAGGAGTGTTTGATGAATTGCCTAATTCTTATCTGTTCAATTTAGAAGTTGTTCCTAAATGGGCAAATAAGTTGGTACCTATCCTAACCTTCAGACTTGCAAATAAGAACGTAAAAACAAACAAGGAAGAAATTGTATGATCACAACAATATCAAATATTGGCACGAAGCATGTACAAACAACATATAGAGGGTGTATTAGCTTGTTGTGTCAAGGATGATGAACATAGTAGTTGGTTGCAACAAGCCCATGAAGGATTGCTAGGAAATCATTATCCTAAACAACGAACATTGCAGAATCTCAAACGTTTAGGAGTGTATTGGCCTAGCATGGACAAAGAAATTCATGAGTGGATTAAGAATTGTCCAACATGCAAAGAGAGAACCCCAGTGGAGCATGCCACCCTTTATCACGTGTTGTTAATTCCAGATTGGAGTGCTCCATTGGCAGAATTTATGAGATCAGGAACACTACCGAACGAGGCTAGTCTAGCAAGGAGACGAAGCATGGAGCAAGAGGCTAAAAACTATGCCTTAGTAGGTGATAACCTATATCGGAGAGGCAAAGATGGATACTTAAGACTGTGCGTTCATGAATCTGACTACTTGAAAGTCTTAGAAACTACACATAGTGGGGTTGTAGGTGGACACTTTGGGCCTGAGTGAGTAATTAA
This sequence comes from Ceratopteris richardii, assembly GCA_020310875.1. NCBI lineage: Eukaryota > Viridiplantae > Streptophyta > Polypodiopsida > Polypodiales > Pteridaceae > Ceratopteris > Ceratopteris richardii. The sequence continues at coordinate 141,192,453 of CM035429.1, forward strand.
GACTATTCTATTCTCACGACTTTGGTGGCCCACTCTTCATATAGATGCACATACCTATGTGAAGAAATGCAACACATGCCAACGTGCACAATATCGAGTCAGAAAAGATGAGATGCCTTTGAGACCAATGATGGGAGAACATGCATTTTCAAAGTGGGGTATAGACTTTGTAGGTCCAATTAATCCCCTAGCTAGGAACTCCCATGCAGAATACATTATTGTAGCCACTAACTACCTTACCAAGTGGGTGGAAGTGAAAGCCACAACAAAGAATGATGCTCAAATGATGGCTAAGTTCTTATTCGACAACGTGTTCACCAGATATGGATTACCAATAGAGTTAGTTATGATAGAGGTATGCACTTCTTGAATGATCTCACTGAAAATCTCCTTCAAGAATTCATGGTGATACATAAGAAGTCTGCCCCTTATCATCCACAAGCTAATGGACAAGCCGAGAGCACGAATAAGATCCTATGTAATGTATTGACAAATTTGTAAATACTAAACGCTCTGATTGGGACAAACAACTTCATCATGTTGTTTTGGCTTACAGAGTTGCTTACAAAACAGTACTCAATGCCACCCCATTTCGGATGGTCTTCAGACAGAATGCTATGCTACCATAGGACTTCCTGATTCCAGCATTAAAAGTAGCACAAGAGCATGAGTGGAATGGACATGAATTGTCCTCTAGGATCTTTGATCTAGAACACTTAGGTGAGATGAGGCTACGAGCAACAGCAGGCATCTATGCTGCAAAGAAAAGACAAAAGGCATACTTTGATGCACACATCAAAGATAAAGGATTGAAAGAGGGAGACCTAGTGCTGGTTTATACGCTAAAGCAACATGCCCGCAAACTGGAGAAATGAGGATATGGACCCATGATCATTAATAGAATCTCCACTAGTGGTGCAGTTCAATTGGCCACTTTAGAAGGTGATATCTTGCCAAACTATATAATTGGTTGTCGAGTCAAGTTATATCAAGAACCTCTTATAGAGGATATGCTCATGAGACTCAACACTACTAAGAAGCAAAAAGAAGAGGAGTTAAGGGGTAGAGAAGAACCACAGGCCGAGGCGAAAGAGTGCATTAGGAGAAATAAGTTAAGGCAACTAGGCCTAGATGTCAACCCGAAAGCCCCAAAATATCACATGGACATGTACCAAAAATTGGGCATACGTACTTCTCAAATAATTGACCAACGCCCGTTTGTGACTATAGAGGTAGGACAGGGAAAGAGTGTGAGGAGTGTGAGAGCCTTGGTTGACTCAACTGCAGCAACTAGTGCAGTTAGGCTTTCATATTGCCAAGATCTACAATTGAACATTAAGCCCATACAAGCCTATCTCATAGGTTTGGGAGGTGTGGAAACCCCTTGTTTGGGTGAGGTGGAACTTCCCATCTATCTTGAAGGTGTCCTAATATTGGAAGTCAAAATGCAAGTGTGTCATGATGAGGACCTTATAGAGCCACTTGTTCTGGGTCAAGATTGGATTTACAACCATGCAGTCAACTTGAACCTAAGAAGCCAACTTCTTCAAGTTTGGGTACAAGAACAATGCATTACATTAGAATTAGAGATTTGCATGCTCAGAAATCCAGGTGTCACACATTCTCTTAGTTCTTCTAGCACTAACCTTAGCAAAAAAGATGTTGTATGTGTCAAAAGCTCTATGTTCCAGAAGAACTCAATCCTGGAAGAACAAGCTCAAAAACAAGCGGACTCTTCCTCTTGCTCAAAGACTAAAGCAGTCGCAACAACTCAATCAAAGAAGCAAGTAAAACAGCCCAAGAGAACCGCTATATCAAATAGAAAGACAAAATTCAAGAAGACAGAAACTCCATGCATGAAGCTGATCTGGGTTAGAAAAGGAGAGCAACCACCATCTTTGCCGCAACAATTTCCATCGAAGTGGGCTAATCATGCCAAAAGAAGTAGCAAGAAACAAGGACACGTGCAACCACAAGGTCTCTGACAAATATGGGTACTGAAGCAATTGATGAAGGCCGACCACAATGACGTACAAATTTGGGTACCTAAGAAATTAGTGGCAGCTCAACAAGGTGATTACATATGTGGGTTCCCAAAGCACTCTTAGATGCACAAAGGCCTATGTTCCCCACCACGCAAAAGGCCTCAACAAAGAAGCCAAGGAGAGAAAAGGGTAAGAACAAAGCACAAAGACCAAAAGAAGATAAACTCAACCCTTAGGCAAAAGTAAGAAGCCAATCATCAAGGATATGGGTTTGGAAGCCTAAGGTACCAGTAGCATCCACAGCACCAAAGAACGAAACACTCCGGATACAAAATTTAAGCAATCAACCAAAGATGAAGAAGTCCACAAGGACTTGTACGCATCCCAACACTCTTCTGAAATGGGTCCCTAAAATGAGTTGTCCTTTTGACATCCAATGGATACCTCCAACAAAGGTTGCATCAGCATCTGCAAGAACATTGAAAGCATCGACGTGCAACAACCATGTGCCTTTGGCATAACCCTGTTTCTTGCACCATTTAGTTCATGCATTTCCAAAGTATGCATTAATGTAGGGCCACATTACATGGCCATGTATAGACACAATTGAGAATCCCAAGCACATGAGGCACACTTGACATATGTAAAATACTAACCTCTTTCTTCTTGTTTTGTGATATTGTAAAAAAAACAAGGCGAGACAAGACTGTGTGCTTGAAGAACATCATAAAGTGAACCAGTAGAAAGGACATCCATCGACAACAAAGACAAGCGAATGGTCCGTCACCATGATAGAACTACAACATGAAGAGATAAAGCTTGATGGACCTTTCACCATGGTAAGAATTATATGCTTCACCGGCTCTATAACCATGGTAGATTAGGAAACCTCTTCATCAATGTACCCTTGAGCAGTTCGCTCAAGACCCAATTTCTTGCACCGTACTTCTTCGAATGCATTTCCCAAGTATGCATGCATAGGGCCACATTACAAGGCTGTGCACAAGGCACATATCTTTTTCAACCCATGCACTAGTGCACTTACCCATCATCCTTAATGGGTTACAAGTACTTGGCATGAAAACTATGAAAGCCATCTTTGGAAGAATTAAGGGACATCTAGGTGACAAACATAAGTGCAAGAAAGCAATGCACCACCGAAGAGTTGCTCATAATCAACATTGACAACCTCTTTTGAGCAACTAACAACCTTTGAAATCCAAGAAGTATACCTAGCAGCTCAAATCCAAGGAAGAAGTACATACATTGGGCACAACTCTTGAATAGGCTAGTAGTGCGAAACAAAAGAACCCGACAATCGACCAAGCTACATTGGGAAGACGGACAGCTCCTCTTGATCCATGAAGAACACTACCTCTCAACGTACTACATGGAACAACCACTACAACAAGGGTCTGTCAGGGACGACAGACTCAAGAGGGGGGGAGTGTTGAAGCTCAAGATCAAGGACCTAGAAGCGCATCAAGGAAGTGGACACAGAAGAAGAAGGAGAAATTAGGGAGCTCCATGAAGCACCTCTCAAAATTTTAGAAGAAATCCCTATAAAAATAGTGATTTTTATCACTAGAAAACCATTTTAAATTCCATCTTCCATTTTTCTAGCTCCATTTTGTTCAAGTCGAGGATTCCTCGAGCTTGAGGAGTATTAGAAGTATCACCCTGCCAATTTTCATAATTTTTAGACTCCCTTTGAGCCCCCAAATAAGTCATGGAACCTAATTTCTGACTAGGCCGGACACTAGATCTGGATAGGGCCAAAACCACTCAAAAAACTATAAAAAGGGCTAGAGAGCTCATTTTTTGGGTAGCTTGTTGTAGATTTGAGCTTTGTAAGAGAGTTCTGTTGTAATCAAAGATCTTCCATTGTTCCACTCTTTGCTCTTACCTTGTGTGCATGTGTGTGTATGTGTGTGCATGCTTGTGTGCCTTCACTCACACACTTGTGCCATCACTTGCTCACGGTCTTCATACGAGTCCTCACGTCTCCGCAGATTGACATTTATGAGGTGTATCTCCTCACGTTGGTACTTTCCATTGTGCTAGAGTGCCAATGTAGGAACCACATGAGTTGGCAATAAGGACTTCTTATCAAACATGTAGCTTCCATCAGACAAAGGGCATATGTAATAGGTGATGATAATCCTCATGCTATGACACATATTTCTAATGTTATGTTGGATGGATCTCACAAAGCAAATTGCTTGAAAGATGAGCCTCATGTTCCCATAATCACAAAGAATTGAGTCTTTGTGGGGCACATGATTGAGAGAGGATTGCATGTCCTGTTCAACAAGAAGGGGTATTTTGTGGAAAACCCTAAAGAGGATACAAAATGGTAGCCAAAGGCAAGGAGGAGGGAAGACTATTCACCTTGGATATGCAGTCTAACTTCAACCACACAACTTACTTCACATTTGAAAATCGAAACGTACCAAAATTAGATCTATTGCTAATCCAAAACAATATCCTAGACCTTACCAAGCTCAATTCACAAGAATAAAAGAGGTAGAGACATTGTAAAAAATAATAGCACAAGAAATAACTTCTTCATTCATGGGGAGATCAGGAATGAGTTTTGTTGAAAGAGGTGTTCAAATTTCTAGAAGCATCCACTCAAGTTAATGTAAATGAACTTGAATTTGGAGTGACTTAATTCAAGTGTTCTGTAAACCTATCATTGGTGTACTATCGTTCAAGGTGCTAAAGTATTGGTGGAGATGGCACATGCATATATTGATTCTACTTACTCCAAAGCTCATGGATAGTCCCCAAATCCAAAAAATGGTCAGATGTGTGGAGAGTTGTAGGTCCTTCTCTCTAGAATGGGGACTCGATACTTAACATTTCTCTTATGCATATATATACCAAGAAAACCATGCACTAGAGTGTGTTTGAATTTTGCTTATCCATCACCCTAATCGGTTCAGGGGATTATCTACAATCTACTTCTAATGTTGGCATCCTGTCCCATCATGGTCCCCAATGTTTACCACCATTTATTCTTAATGCAAAATGAGGTTCTAGGAACATGGATTATATCCATAATATGAAAAGCACATATGCTTCTTTTCCCTAAGTAAGTATATTGTCCTTTTTGAATGAAAACCTTACCAAACTCGATTTACTTGAATAGAAGAAATAGAGATCTTGTACAAAATATTATAACAAGAAATGACTTCTTCATTCATAGAATATTGATACATCAAAATCATCGTACATCTCATTGCATAATATTTTTGCTGATTTCTCTTCCTTCTAGAATCTAGTAATCTTGCAAACTCCTCTCTTTGGAATTTTGAAACCTCACTTTTTGAAGGATGCTCTCTCGATTAGAACCTTACTCGTACACTCATACAACTCAAAGTTAGTATTTACATTCAAATTTTCCTATAAATAATAATTGCAATTTGTATTCCATAATTTAGCTAGTTTGGGTAAATATGAGATCCTGAAAGAAACAAGTCCTCACTAGTGGAAGCCTAACATCTCTCTCTCTCTCTCTCTCTCTCTCTCTCTCTCTCTCTCTCTCTCTCCATCTATCTCATACACATAAGAGACCGAGATTTAATATTTCTTTAATAGAAGGATTGCACAGGAGACAATGAATGTCATATATAATTTGCATTCACATGTAGGACATCCAAATGACAATCACATGAGCATATTAAGACGTCTCTGGTGCATAGATTTTGTAATATTACCAGAAATATGCAAATTCTCTAGAAACTATGTAGCAATTGATGTTTTGTTAGGAAACTTGAGTTGAAGTCCAAGTGTTTGACTTCATGTTGACATATAACTAATAGCACCTCTTGTAGCTAATATGTATGCAAATAGGAATAAGACCTGTATATATGGATTATATAGTAGTTATTGTGCAGGTTGTAAGGAGCCTTGTTAACTCGTCTTCTCTCATAAATGCAATACTATTTTCCTGGGCATATACAATGTCAATATTTCCTTCCGAGTTAAGATTTTCTAGAGTGATGATTCCGAGTTAAGATAGAGTATGTTGGACAGCTTTAGTGAAAAATTGAGTAGGGAGTGAAAACATAAGCTCTCACTATCAATAGTTAGGATTTCCATTCTCGGAACCTAAATTTTGAATAGAAGGTACATAAGAGCACAAACGTTGGATGTTTGGACTACCGTGCACAATTAATATGTATCCTTGGTTCATGAAGCTCCATAAAATGTATGCAATATACCTAGTTGACACAGCAAGAATGTTGGCATTGTCCTTATTGCGATTCTTTCTATCTCCAATCGATGGTGCATCCTTCTTGAACGTGTTATATCAAATGGCGAAAAAGTATTCGTGAATTTTCTGCGATTTTTTTAATTTTCCAGAGCAGATGATGCATCATTCTCGAATATCGCGTTCCGAAACAGGGAAATGCTGTTTTATTTTCTTTCGTTTTGTAAGTCTCCATCGTCCCAACCAATAGTGCGGCATTCTCAAATATTTTAATATCAGAAAGTAAATTCTTATTCTTTCTTGTTTTGTAAGTCTTTCTCTCTGTCCTATAGTAAAAAAGTGTGCCATTTGCATTTCAAAAGATTCTCATTATTAGTCGCTTTTATCCCTTTATCCGACAAAAACCTTTGTATGTCTATCATTTTTTAATAGATTTGTCTCTCTGGTACAACAAAATTTTGAAGTTTTATCATACTCACCTTACAAAACAATTTCTATTGACAAATAAAATTCAACCAAGGTCTTTGCCATACAATAAAATACTATTCATTTTTTCTATAAAGTTCTCATTCTTTAATTCGATATCGCACTACTCTTCGCTTTCTCCTTTTTTCACACACACACACACACACAGAGAGAAAGGAAATTCATCTTATCTTATTTTATTTCTTTTTCAATTTTTCTTCTTACTCAAAGAGTGTGCAATGAAACTTAGAAGACATTGAGATATCATTTATGTACACATATGGGATCTTCTACATACAAAGTTTCTCGAACAAGAAGGTTTAACAAGAAGTTTCTCGAACAACAAGGTTTATGCATAATTAATTGGAGGGCTACAAATTCCCCATCGACAATTATCCTTTCTGTGAAGCTTATCAAATAATATTTGTTATAAGATCTACATCGGCAGAAGATTATTCCTACGGTTCTAACATCCCGATCGCCTAAAGTAATCTTTCCATTAGAGTTCTATCCGTCTCCGTAAGTAATGAGATCCCTATCGTTATATGATCATTTGTTCATTTCTAAGGGACAAGCATATGGAATTCATGGATGCACAAGGAAGATCTGATTGTTTCAGAGCAATCGTGGTATCACAATGTCCGTATTAAAGATGTCATCTTAATATCTTCCCTTTACATTGGAACATAGAAACACCAAAACCCACGTAGCAGATAATTGCATGATTTTGTTCTAGCCATATGATGTTCCCTCTTCGTAGTCTGGCAATATCTTAGTTTCGCACAACATACAGATTATGAATGGGAACTCATGAACTTCGATTGATGATTTTTTATTGAAGTTGCCAAGTCTGCATTTTCGTATTTCATACACAAGAATGCATAATAAATTTTGTATATGCATCCATGCACACAAATGTTGAGATCGATCTAAGACTGTGAAGCTAGAAGAAGCATAGACCCTTATAAGCTGTGTAGGAGGTACTATTGGTTAGTAAATCTCACTTCACTTAAAGACGGTGCAGAGTTTGAGAAGGAACCTCTGCATGCACACTCATCGTTCTCTCCTTCAACTGGATTACCAACTTTTCCAACACAGTCTAGTAAGCGTAATCATTCGCTGTTATCCAAAAACTTACACGCGGTGACTTATAAACAATTACTAGAGATGATCCACAGAATGAGCCCCAGGGCTTAACTAAATTTAGTGAATTATATTGTATATCAAATTAATGTAAGATAACGATAAACGATTGCGAAAGAATGTAGAAATTCTAATTAGAAAACGGACTTACATAACTCTATAATTGTTTCGCATTCATTCTAAGGATATTCATTCTATGGTTAGCTTATGGTACTGTTTACCTAAGAAAAAACGGAAGTATCTTTATCACTCTTCATATTTGAGAAAAACGTAATTTTTTCAGAAATTATGTTTGAAACTACGTTGAAGCACAACGATGGTGTGAGTGTTTGGGGTTGGGAGGATTGTGTAGGCAATGCAAAACACAAATCCGTAAATGCAAGCGGTTGATTACACCACTTTGATGCATTCTCATTATGGTTTTTTTTTTTTTGTTTTGTACGTATATGGAGATGATTGTCATGTGCGCCATCAATAAGAATTTCTATTACTCCCCATGAGTTCAAACGGGGATTGTAAACGAAACATATCTGCATATAAAAAGATAACTTGAGACATATAAAAAGGATATATGACATCCTTTTTCCCAATTCGTCTGTATAATATAAGTACTTTTCATGAAACATATCTGCATATAAAAAGATAACTTGAGACATATAAAAAGGATCTATGACATCCTTATTCCCAATTCTTCTGTATAATATAAGTACATGAAAACAGCTTGGCGACTGTTTTCATGGAGATGGCATACCAAACATCTACGTATTCCATCTCTAACCTCCATATTCCTAATTGTTTTCGAAATTATAAGTATATTGTAGTTTGTACAAAGTTTTCATGAATATATCCACCAAGATCTTGTTAAAACATCAGAGAATATAGAGCAGTGCAGCATGGCCATGGCAGATCGTTAATCAGAGATAGACAGAGAGAGATAGAGATGTATGCATGACGATAACAAGAAGAGCGCACCTTATTTCATAGGACGGATACATACAGATTTTATGTCTTAAATATGGTCAAACAGTCACCTTTTCTAGAGGACGTTACAATCCCCCCACCTTTCTGTAGAGAAACAAGTTACATTTCTTAATGCCACATTGTGCATTTATAATAGGAGTTACAATGTGAGGTACTAAGAACGTTGTTCTAGTTTTTGTAGATGTATCTGAAGTCCTTTCTAGATACTTGGTCCTCTTGTTGAACACCTTTGGTCTCCCAAAGAAATTGTTTGGAAAGTGTCTTTTCTAGCCATAAAACATGCATTTCCTTTTGCTTAAGAAATCTTTGAAAACATGATTAGTTTCTGCACATATGCTATATATTTCGGTTAATAGTGTATCCCTAGGATGTTCTAGTTTTTTTATCCTTTTCTCATATTGTTATAAAGAAATTATTATGCCCTCTAAGGTTGAAATAGGCTCCTCTTGGTGCAAGAGACTAGCCATATATATGAAGGACTTGGGGAGATCCTTCTAATGTTCAAGTAGTTACAAGCTATAGTTCACATGAATCATCAAGTGCTAGTTCCACACAATGTCTTCCATGCTAAGCCAAATGTATAGGCTTGAACATTTGCACCAACAGCTCCTCCTCAAGCCAAACATCTTGGCTTGCATTGCTTCATCATTCTTCTTGAATATTCTATAATCGAATCATGGTTTTAAACCTACAAAGCTTAGTACCATCAAGTGCTTTGGTTAACAAATCAGCACACTCTATATTTCTAGATACATATGCTAGTTGAATCTCTTTGCTCAAGAGTTTCTCTCTAACATAGTGATAGTGCACTTCTATATGCTTAGTTCTTGCATGATAAATGGGGTTGGCTGCAAGATGCAAAGAACTGGTGTTATCACCAAAGATCATTGGTGAATGAGTGTGAAGTCCCAAATCTGAATACAGCAACCTAATCCAAATAGCATCTTCTGTAGCATTTGCTAATCCCCTATATTCAGCCTCTCTTGAAGATAGAGCAACATTTGGTTGCTTCTTAGAAGACCATGAGATGGGCTTATCACCTAAAAAAGATAAAAAGCTAGAAGTACTTCTATCATCCTTACATCCTGCCCGATCTATATCTGAGTACAACTTTATGTCCAAATCTAATGTGTATGGGAAGTAAAAACCTTGATTTTGAGTACCCTTGAGGTACTTCAAAATTCTTTTAGCAGCTTCCAAGTGAAGTGCTCTAGGTTTATGCATGAATTGCCTCAGAACACTTACTCCATAACATATGTCAATCCTTGTTAATGTTCCATACTTTAGACTCCGAACTATGCTTTGATGACCTACAATGTCTTCAAGCAAATCACCTTCATGAGCACTCAATTTATGATTTACCTCCATAGGGGTGCTAGCTACTTTTGCATCCTCCAAGTGGACCTTCTTCAACATGTCCTGTACATATTTCCTTTGAGTGATGTAGATTCCAGAGTTAGTGTATACCAACTCAAGTCCAAGAAAGTATTTTAGAAACCCTAGGTCACTGATCCTAAACTCCTGCATCATCTAGTTTTTTTATTTTTTTGATGCCATTGGCATCACTACCTGTAAGAATGATGTCATCCACATATACACATAAATATATCACTTCTGAGTTACTCCTCTTGATAAACAGAGAAAGATCTGCCTTGCTCATCATGAATCCTTGGTCTTGAAGATAGGCTTATTGCCTATGGTTCCATGCCCTAGGTGCCTGCTTTAAACCATAAAGAGATTTCTTTAATTTGCATACATGATTTAACTTGCTTGGATCTTCATAGCAAAGAGGTTGAGCCATGTAAACCTCCCGTGAAATCCACCCATTAAGAAAAGCATTTTTCACATCTAATTGATACATGTTCCAATTTCTAGATGCAGTTACACTTACCAATACTCTGATGGTTGGCATCGTAGCCACTATGAAAAGGTTTATCCACCTAGAACCAATTACCTTCATTGATGCTTTCTTGGATACTAGCTCCCAAGTGTCATTCTCGTGGAGTGCTTCTATTTCTTCATCCATAGCCTCCTTCCATTCTGCTTTCGTACTTGCTTCTTCATATGAAGAAGGTTCTTCAAGTGATGAATCCTTAGCAAGATAAATAGAATGCTTAGTGACTAACGAAGTATCATAGCCATATCTAGTTGGATTCTCAATCTCTCTTTGTGATCTCCTTAAGGCTTGGTTGGATGACTCAGGTATATCCTCCAACCTCTTCATCTTGACCTTTCCTTTTGATTTACATGGTCTAAATTCTTCCAAGTTGATGGTGTCCTCATCATCTGATTTGATGTCTTCAATTGTACTCCACTCCTTCGTGAGGATTGGAAATCCTTCTTCTAAGTCATATGGCAATTTGATCTTCTTGCATTCACTTTCAACCCAAGAATCATTCTCATCAAACACAACATCTCTGCTGACCAAAAATCCTTTACTAGATGGATTATAAAGCATGTAACCCTTTTGATTTATATCATATCCTATAAAGATGCATTTCTCTATCTTAGGGTCTAACTTACCTCTTATTTGAGATGGAACATGCACATAAGCAACACAACCAAATATTCTGTAATGTTCAAGTGATGGTCTCCTATCATTCCATGCCTCACAGGGGTCATCTCATCAAGGGACTTAGACAGTAACCTGTTAATAAGATAAGTGGCAGTAGAAACAGCCTTTGCCCACAAGTCATTAGGCAACTTCTTTTCATTTAGCATAGATCTAGCTACTTTCACAATCAATGTGTTCCTCCTCTCTACTAGTCCGTTTTTCTCAGGAGTGTATCTAGTTTTGATCTCTCTCTTGATACCTCTATCCTGCAAAATGCATTAAACTCATTGAAGAAGTACTCACCTCATCCATCTGACCTTATCCTCTTTAAGCTCTTTCATGTTTGATTTTCCACAACTGCAAGATACTTTTTGAAACACCTAAACATTTCATCCTTATGTTTCATGAAATACAAGATAGTCCGCCTACTGAAATCATCAATAAATGACACATAGTACCTTGAGCCTGAAATTGAAGGTTCCTTGCTTGGTCCCCACACATCAGTGTGGACAAGTTCCGAATAATCCTCATGCATATAGCCTTTCTTTGTAAAGGGTAACCTATATGATTTACCAAACTGACATGCTCCACATTTATAGATCATATGTTGCTTGGATACATTAGGTATCCCAAGTACACATTGATCCCTACATATCTGCTTCAATGTTCTCTCACCAATGTGTCCTACGCTTTTGTTCCAGGTCTCTAACTCAGACAAGGTTTGATCCTTATAATTATAAAGTGCAATGTTTCTAGTGTCCTTAAGCTCAAATGTAAACAATCTACCTGTTTTCTCTCCCTTATCTATTCTCCTGAATCCATATTGGGGGTCCTGCACAAAGGCTCCAAATTTATTGAACCTAACCTGCAAACCCTTTTCCACTATCTGTCCAACACTCATCAAATTCTTTGTGATAGTAGGTACATAAAGAACTCTGCTCAACAGATTCCTATTCACATCAAAAGTTTTGACATTTCCTACCTTGACAATTGAGTGCTTGTTATAATCACCTGTCTGCACTTGGTGCTTGCCCTTGGGCTCTTCAAGATCAGCAAGGAGAGCTATATTGCCTACTACATGTGTTGAAGCTGAAGGTCAAGGACAAAGCACAGGATCACATCAAAGAGGTGGACACACAAGAAGAAGGAGCAAGTAGGGAGCTCCAAGAAGTGTATGTCAAATTTTCCGAAGAATCCCCTACAAAAATAGTGATTTTCATCACTAAAAACTATTGTAAATACCATTTTCTATTTTTGTAACTCCATTTTGTTCAAGCCGAGGAGTCCTCAAGCTTGAGGAGTATTAGAAGTATCATCCTAGCAATTTTCACAATTTTTAGACTTCGTTTGAGCCCTCAAATAAGCCCTAGAACCTAATTTTTAACTAGGCGGGACACTAGGTCTGGACAAGGCCAAAAATACTCACAAAAATATAAAAAGAGCTAGAGAGCTCATTTTTTAGGTTAGCTTGTTAGAGAATAGAGCTTTTTGTAAGAGAACTCTTTTTGCAATCGAAGCTTTCCATTGTTCCTCTCTTTGATCTTACCTTGTGTGTGTGTGTGTATGTGTGTGCATGTGGATGTGCTTTCACTCACACACTTGTGCCTTCACTTGCTCGTGGTCTTCATACCGGTCCTCACATCTCCGCGGATTGACAAGTAAAGGAGGTGGTGCTTATGCTTGAGCTACACCAAATTTTGGCGACGTTGCCAGGGAGAGAGCTTCAAGGACGAGCGTTGTGATGGTAAGATCATAGATTTGCGACATTGGAAGGTAAAAAAACTCTCATTTTTGTTCATTTTCTAATTTTTCTTCTTCATCTTCTCATCATCACCATCTCCATCTTCTTCCATCTTCTTCTTCATAGAAATTTCTTGTTTTTCAGTGCATTTTCATCATTTTCATACCATCTTTCATGCATTATTGTGCAAGGAGGACTTAGGAAGTGCATGAGAGTGCAAGCGCTGTGTTTCTTTCATGATTTTCTGCACTTACGGAGCTCGCCATTGCTCGGCGCTCAGAAATTTGAAGTTCCCGCCAAAAAACATGATTTCTGTGATGAAAATCGTGATTCTGTGAAAAATCAATTTTTTTTTGAAAATTGCGATTCTCTGTTTCCCGCCTAAAAGCCTTTTGAAGAGAACACGATTCTGTGGTCATTCTCAGAATCGCGATTTTGTGGTTGTGCTCAAAATCGCGATTCTCACAAATCACGATTTTCAGGCCAAAAAACACGATTCTGTGAAAACACGATTCTCTGCTCAAAATCGTGATTCTCAAAAACACGATTCTCTGCTGAAAATCGTGATTCTCAACAACACGATTCTCTGCTCAAAATCGCGATTCTCAACCACACGATTCTCTGCTCAAAATCACGATTCTCACAAATCACAATTTTCAAGAAAAACACGATTTTGTGAAAAGACAATTCTGTGAAAACATGATTCTCTACTCAAAATCGCAATTCTCAAAACCACGATTCTCTGCTCAAAATCGCGATTCTCACAAATCACAATTTTTAACAAAAACACGATTTTGTGAAAAGACGATTCTGTGAAAACACGATTCTCTACTCACAATCGCGATTCTCAAAAACATGATTCTCTGCTCAAAATCGCAATTCTCACAAATCACGATTTTCAGCAAAAACGCGATTTTGTGAAAAGACGATTCTGTGAAAACACGACTCTCTGTTCACAATCGCGATTCTCTTGGTTTCACAGGATCGCGATTCTCTGATTTCATAGCATCGCGATTCACTTGAGATTTACAAAATCCCAATTCTCTAGAGATTTACAGCATCACGATTCTCTTGAATTTCACAAAATCGCGATTCTCTTGATTTCACAAAATTGCGATTTTTTCCAAAAGGTCTTGTTTGCCTGTTTTGACCCCTAGGAGCCTGATTTGACATAACTTTTTCATCCAAAGTCCATTTTTTGAGCTCTATAGCTCGTTGGAAAGCTCATTTCGAATCCTACACGGCCTCAACTGTTTTTTATAAGAATAATGCGTTGATTTACAGATAGGATATTTTGAAGTTGACCCTCCGGTGGGACCAAGAACCCAAGGGGACTCCAAAGAATTTTTGAACCATACCAAGGGGAAATTTTGGACTCTTAGCCAAAGCTTATGAACCTGAGATCTGGTAGACACCTAGGCAAGGATAGACAAAGCATTAGATCTTCTCAGTCCAGTGTCAACCATACAGCTAAGTCTTGGGCACAACAAATAAGTGGTTGTCCTTACGTACTAAACTCTGACACAAGTGACTCAAAAATGTCTTTTAGCATGGGGAAACCTGCAGGTGGCTCAGGAACTGCCCATCTACAAACACTAGAAGGACCCTATAAAACACAACTAAAATATAATCGGACCAACCGATTAGGTGCTTGCATCTATGAGGATGGCTTGAGGTGATCAGTGGTCCAACTCAAAAATCCAGATCAACCCTTTGGACTTGAACACCCAGTGCTCAAGTTCGAAGAGGGTTCATACATTGATAAGGAAGGAACCATGTATGTGGTCACCAACCTACTAGATAGGACTGATGAGTTTGGAAATACCATTCCTGAGAATGAGATACAAGACCTAGAACAAGGAAATGTAGGACAAGGACCCCAGACTCCTAGAGGCAAGTCAGTTTTGACGAGAGTGATCACTCCAGATTGGATTCCTCAAGATAACAAAAGCATAGAGCTATTCTTGAATAGAGAAATAGAGGAAGCCTTTTGGAGATTCAAGCGAGATCAACCTAGCCAATTGGGCATAGTCATCATCTACGAGTTCAAGGACCCAGAGATACCAGGAAAAGTTGTCTACTTGGATAACACATTAGAGAAAGTGTTCTTGGTAACAGAATATGATAGACATGCATATACTTGGAAGAGCAAATTGATTTTCCCTCCACCAAGATCCAATGTTTCCCATGGCCTCCAAGGAGTAGGATTATCCCAAGTTCAGGAAGCCCAAAGAGAAAGAAATAGAGAGAGACTTGAGGTAAGTTTTGCACACATTGAGGGCAAAAATAGAGCAGGATTTGAAAATGAAGGACCTGAAAGAGAGAGACATCAAGCACATAGGCAACACAAAGATGAACATGATTTTCCATTGCCTAGGCCCCGAGTAGACCCACTCAAGTGATCAAGGCATTGAAGAATTATTTTGACGGGTCAAGAGATCCTTATGATCATGTGGTTGAGTTCAAACAAGTGTTAAGAGCTGAACAGGTTGAGGATTTGTTCACCCAGTACGAGGCATTTGGTTTGACTCTTAAGGGCATTGCCTTAGCTTGGTTTCAACCACTGAGTAGTCGCAACTACCGCGACATAGGTGAGCTGCTAGACAAATTCATTGTAGAATTTTCCAAGAGTGGTATCAGGCATAACACATCATCTTTGATTCACAGTTTCAAGCAGACTCCCCAAGAAACAGTGCGACTAGCAGGTAGAAGGTTCAGATAGTACCTAGAAAGATGCCCTGCTCTAGAGTTACCCACACCAGCCAAACAAGTGGCTTTGTTCTTAGATGGCTTACTGAGCACAAAGTTAAGATCATATGTGTACTTGAAAGAGCATAGATCCATAGAAGAGTGTGTGCGGACGTGCATTGACATAGAAGATAACTTGGGTGAGGACTTAGGATTGTCCAAACTCTATAAGGATTCTGATAGTTCTACTAGTCATACTTCGAAAATCTCCACGGAAATAGATGAGATAGCAGGGCAAGTCACCAAGAAGCTAGGAATCCAAAATAGACAAACACAAAGAGTCACCTCATTGAACCGGTCTTATACCTGTGGAGGGGACCACATGGCTAACGTATGCCCAATGCAAAACCAAAACATTAGAGAAAGGAATGCTCCATATTGCACTATTGAGAGAAAATACACGAACCACACGGCTCAAGATTGTCCCTACAATAGGCACGTTGTTAGACAAACTCATCAGCAACCTTACCAACAAGGTAGGTATCAGAACCAATACCAACAGCCATATTAACGACCACAACAGCAATATCAGGCACCATAAAGGCCACAACCAGTCTTGGGAAACCAACCACCAGCTCCTGCCAATACAATTCCAGTTAAGTATGCAGTGGTAGAAGAGAACCTTAATAGAGCACTGGTGCCACTGACCCCACTGATCTCAGAGAATGACTCTCATGCTCATAGTTCAGACTACTCCCATGAAGGTAGTCCACATGCTTATTATGCAGAGTCACCTGAACATAGTGAGATTTACCCGTATCAATATGAGGCACAACCCATGGAACAAAATTGGGAGCGTGAATACTCTAATGTCATGTACACAAATGCTAACCCTAGGCCCCAATTGAGAAAAGCAAGACCACAAGCCCCTAGAGGACCATGTTTGAGATGTCAGGGCGACCATTTCCTTCGTGATTGTCCCCACCCACCATCTTCGAGTCAAGGACAGGCTATCACAATACATGCTTTTTGTCCTGATTGTGGCAAAGACCATCTCCCCAGAGATTGTCCAAGAAACCCCTCTAGTGTGCCCAAGATTACACCCATTAATGTGGTAGGCTTAGTGGTGGATTCAAGTACAAGTTGCAGTAATGTGGCTCCTATACAAGCCGTCACTAGAGCACAAACCTTAAAACAGGATAAACCAGCAGAGCAATCGGAGTCGAGTGAATCGGGAGAACCTAGTAAGAGGAAAACAAGAACATGGAAGGATACCAGAGAGAAGGCCAATCGCAAGTGGAATAAGAAGTTATCGAAACTAGACAAGAGGAGAAATGGGCCAACGAGAAGGGTAATTCCCCTCCTATTCGTGAGATTGATGACCTTCATGATCAATTTCCCCAAGACATTCCATCTATTTATGGAGATGAAGCAGAACAACAAGAGGACTAAAGATTAGATTTTGAATCTAATACCTTCGAAGAACTGCCTCAATTTCCAGGCCCATGGGAATCTGAGTCTCTTCAGATCAGAGCTCCCACAATATTGGTAAGAAATGGAGACTCAATGGTTCCAAGGAACACCGATGTCGTGAATAACACTAAGGTTCAGTGTCGTCTCACTATAGAAGAGCTGCTCAAAGCGAAACCCGAGCTATGGAATCATGTGAAGGATCAAGTCCCAGAACTTGATTCCAATATGCCAAAAGCATGCTCTAAGCAAAAAGTGCCAGAGATACCTCTAGACAAAATAGGGGACATGTGTGAAGGTGAAGAAGGTAGTACTGATCTTCCAATCACCTATCAACGTTACACAACCAAAGCAATCATAGACTCCGGTGCCGGTGTTGCTATTGCGACCACCTCCTTGTGGAAGCAATTGGGCAAACCCACATTAAGACCAACTAGAATGAAGCTTCAAATGGCTGATGGTCATTTTGAAAGACCTCTAGGATTGCTCGAAGGGATAACTCTAACCACTTGTGGTGTAGAGTTTGAGCACACATTTGCTATATGTGACTTTGAGAAAAATAATGTCTATGAGATGATCCTAGGAAGACCCTTCCTACAACAATTGCAAATAGTACAAGATTGGGGAACCAACTCCTTGTACTTGCAACACTTAGGGGTCACCACCAAGGTAAATTTGAAGGATTACACCTTTAGAGATGTACCACCCCTTCAAATGGAATTCTATCCACAAAGCGAAAGAAGATTCTATCTATGTGCATTCTGAAAGTTCACCTCATCCATCATGGCTGCATGGAGATACTCATTTGTGGATGTGCAAGGTCGCACAGGAAGAGGAAAAACGTTTAAAGGCAAGAGAAGAAGGAACTTCGTCAGGAGATAGACCAATAAAAGACCCAGCTTATACACCGATGATCTTTCCAGATGAGGAATTCGAGCCTCATGGCTGGCCAGAAATCTTAGCTACCATGGACATTGCTGTTAATGAAGAACAATGGACACCTCATTGTGATGAGGAGGGTTATGATATTTTTGTGTTCATGTGTCAACCCTTGCTAGAAGAATGTGACCCTAGTGATGTCATAGAAGAAGAAGAGAACGATGACGATCTAGAGTCCATTGTGATGGATAGTTGCTTTAATTCAGAGCAGCACTATCTAGAAGATGTAGGATTGCTTACCCAAAAAGAAGAAGAACCTCTCACAAGTATTAAAACGGTAAATTCAAAGGATGGAAGTGAGAGCAGTCAAAAGAAAAAGAAAAGAAAAGTAGTGAAACAAGAGGAGGAGGAATCATTGTTTGAAGTACCAGAAAACTTCAAGAAATATGAAGTTGATGATCGCAAAATTTTG
Organism: Ceratopteris richardii; assembly: GCA_020310875.1. Lineage (NCBI taxonomy): Eukaryota > Viridiplantae > Streptophyta > Polypodiopsida > Polypodiales > Pteridaceae > Ceratopteris > Ceratopteris richardii. The sequence continues at coordinate 141,211,050 of CM035429.1, forward strand.
GTAAGAATGCCTAAAAGAGAGGCCATCATAGGAGAATCATATGATAATAAAGAAAAGACCAAGAAAATTGTAGTGACCATTGAAGAGAACGAAGAGAGATGCACATATATAGGAGATGACCTAAGTGCAAGAGAGGAAATGGAGCTCGTAGCTCTATTAAGGGAATATAGGGATGTGTTTGCGTGGCACTATAGAGACTTGAAAGGGGTAGATCCAAGAATTTGCTCTCATACTATCCGCATGAGTGCTCATGCCAAGCCCACCAAACAGAAGCCCTGCACATATAATGATACATATGCAGCCAAAAGAAAAGAACAAATTGATAGGCTGAATGGGTGTCCCCCATTGTAGTGGTGCCCAAGAAGAACGGGAAGTTGCGAGTGTGTATTAACCTTAAAAAAGTTAATGCCGCTACGATCAGAGATAGTTATCCACTTCCAATCACGGAACACCTATTGGAGCGTGTTGCAGGAAAGGAAGTTTATAGCTTCCTTGATGGATTTTCCAGTTACAATAAAGTAGCCATTGCCCCAGAAGATCAACACAAAACAGCTTTTGCCACAGAGTGGGGAATCTTTGCATTTCGGGTGATGCCATTTGGGCTCATCAATGCACCTCCAACATTCCAAAGGCTCATGTGTCATTTCTTCAAAGAGTTCTTGCGAAAGAGCTTAGAAGTATATGTTAATGATTTATGTGCTCATTCCCAAGAAAGAAGATTTCACATCCCTGAGCTCAGACAAATCTTTAACAAGTGTAGAGAATATCAAGGTGCATCAAGGTAAAATCTTAGGTCATATTGTTTCTAAAAACGGAATCTCAACAGATGAAGATAAGGTACGAGCCATAGCGAAGCTGCCAAGGCCAAGGAATGTTAAGAAGGTACAAGCCTTTATGGGCCATTGTGGATATTACCGTAGGTTTATCCACATGTACGCGATCATAGCTAGACCCCTCTATGCCTTGTTGTCTAATTTTGAGTGGAACGACGAATGTGAGAATTCTTTCAATGAACTGAAGAAACGTTTGTGCACAGCACCCATACTGACCACTCTTGATTGGAGTAAACCATTCCATGTCCATGTGGATGCATCCAATCACGCCATAGGATCACCGTAGCTGAACGAAACTATACCACAATTGAGCGAGAGGGCTTAGGCATGGTATATGCTGTGAAGAAGTTTAGACACTACTTATTGGCCAACAAGTTCAAGTTTTTCACTGATCATCAAGCTTTGTTATATTTGGTCAATAAACCCCGCAATACTGGGTGCTTAGTAAGATGGTTCCTCTTACTAATGGAATATGACTTTGAAGTTGTTGTGAGGAAAGGTAGAACCCTTCGGGCAGATCACCTTTCTCGCATCACTTCGAGAGAGTTACAGCAAGGAGTGTCTGATGAATTACCTGATGCTTATCTGTTCAATTTAGAAGTTGTTCCTAAATGGGCAAGTAAGTTGGTACTAGTCCTAACCTTCGGCCCTGCAAATAAGAATGTGAAAACATCACAAGAAGAAATTGTAAAATCACAAAAATATCACATATTGGCAGGAAGCATGTACAAGCAAGATACTGAGGGTGTATTAGCTTGTTGTGTCAAGGATGATGAACATAGTAGTTGGTTGCAACAAGCTCATTAAGGATTGCTAGGAAATCATCATTCTAAACAGCACACATTACAAAATCTGAAACGTTTAGGAGTGTATTGGCCTAGCATGGACAAAGAAATACATGAGTGGATTGAGAATTGTCCAATGTGCAGAGAGAGACCACCAGTAGAGCATGCCACCCTTTATCAAGTGTCATTAATTCCTGATTGGAGTGCTCCATTGGTAGAGTTTATGATGTCGGGAAGATTACCCAAAGAAGCTAGTTTAGCAAGAAGACGAAGCATGGATCAAGAGGCTCAAGGCTATGCCTTAGTAGGAGAGAACCTATACCAAAGAGGCAAAGATGGTTACTTAAGACTGTGCGTTCATGAATCAGACTATTTAAAGGTCTTAGAGACTGCACATAGTGGTGTTGCAGGTGGACATTTCGGTCATGACTGAGTGATCAAGACCATTCTATTCTCAGGACTTTGGTGGCCCACTCTTCATATGGATGCACATACCTATGTGAAGAAATGTGACACATGCCAACGTGCACAATATCCAGTTAGAAAAGACGAGATGCCTTTGAGGCCAATGATGGGAGGGCGTGCATTTTCGAAGTGGGGCATAGACTTCATAGGTCCTATTAACCCCCTAGCTAGAAACTCCCATGCAGAGTATATTATTGTAGCCACGGATTACCTTACAAAGTGGGTAGAAGTGAAAGCCACAACAAAGAATGATGCTCAAACTATGGCTAAGTTCTTATTCGAGAATGTGTTCACGAGATATAGGCTACCAATAGAGTTAGTGAGCGATAGAGGCACACACTTCCTGAATGAGGTCATTGAAAATCTTCTCCGAGAATTCTTGGTGATACATAAGAAGTGTGCCCCTTATCACCCACAAGCTAACGGACAAGCCGAGAGCACCAATAAGATCCTCTGTAACGTATTGACAAAACTGGTAAATAATAAACGCTCTGATTGGGACAAACAACTTCATCATGCTGTTTGGGCTTATGGAGTTGCCTACAAAACGATACTCAACGCCACCCCATTTTAGATGGTCTTCGGACAAAATGTTGTTCTACCATTGGACTTCCTCATCCCAGCCTGAAAAGTAGCACAAGAGCATGAGTGGAATGGACATGAATTGTCCTCTATGATCTTTGATCTAGAAGGCTTGGGTGAGACAAGGCTACGCGCGGCGGCAGGCATCTATGCTGCAAAGAAAAGACAAAAGGCATACTTTGATGCACATATCAAAGATAAAGGATTGAAAGAAGGAGACCTAGTGCTGGTTTATACGCTAAAGCAACATGCCCGTAAGTTGGAAAAAAGAGGATACGGCCCCATGATCATTAATAGAATTTCCACTAGTGGTGCAGTTCAATTGGCCACTTTAGACGGAGATATCTTGCCAAACTATATTAGTGGATGTAGACTCAAGTTATACCAAGAACCTCTTACAGAGGAAATGCTTATGAGACTCAACACTGCTAAGAAGCGAAAAGAAAGAGGAGTTAAGGGTGAGGGAAGAAGCACAGGCAGAGGCCAGAGAGCGTATTAGGCGAAATAAGTTAAGGCGACTAGGCCTAGATGTCAACTCAAAAGCCCATAAATATCACATGGATATGTGCCAAAAATCAGGCATAGCGACTTCTCAAGTCATTGACCGATGTCCCTTTGTGACCATAGAGATAGGACAAGGAAAGGGTGCAAGGACTGTGAAAGCATTGATTGACTCAAGTGCAGCAAGTAGTGCAGTTAGACTTTCCTACTGCCAAGACTTGCAGTTGAACATCAATCCCATAGAAGCTTATCTCATAGGATTAGGAGGTGTGGAAACCCCTTGTTTGGGTGAGATGGAACTTCCCATCTACCTTCAAGATGTTCGAATGATCGTCAAAGTGTTGGTGTGTTAAGATGACAACCTTACAGAACCTCTTGTCTTAGGACAAGATTGGATTTATGACAATGCAGTCAACTTGAACCTAAGAAGTCAAATTCTTCAAGTTTGGGTCCAGGGACAATGCTTTACACTAGAACTAGAAAATGGCATGCTCACAAATCCAGATGTAACATCTTGTAGTTCTCCTAGGACTAATCTTAGCAAAAGAGATGTTGTATGCGTCAAAAGCTCTATGTCGTGAGAAATCAATCATGGAAGAACAGGCTCAAAGACAAGCGAACTCCTCCTATGGTGCAAGGACTAATGCCGCCACTAGAACTCAACCAACAAGGCAAGTACAACCGAACGGGACAACTACTATATCAAATAGACAACGAGATTTCGAAAGGAAAGTAGTGTCGGGCATGAAGCAGATCTGGGTACGAAAAGGAGAGCAACCACCAGCCTTAACCCCACAATTGCCCTCTAGGGACTCCCACCAGGCCTGAAGACGAATGCAAAAGCTAGGACAAACTCAACCACAAGATATTCGACAAGTTTGGGTGCCTAAGAAATTAGCTGCGACTCAACAAGGGCGAGTACAGATGTGGGTACCTAAGAAGCTCTTATATCCACAACAACCTATGTTCTCCCACATGCGAAGAGTCTCAACAAAGAAGCCAAAATCAGAAAAGGGTAAGCACTGCGTACAGAGTCCGAAAGAAGATCAAGTCACCTCTTCAACCATAGAATGAAGACATGCAAAAAGGGTATGGGTTTGGAAGCCAAAAGTACAAGTAGCCTACACCAAACCAAAGCATCAACCACACTGGATACCACAGTTCAGAAAGCATCCAAAGATGAAGACGCCAATAAGGAGGATTACATCATTTTGAGATCCAATGGATACCTCCACCAAAGCCAGCATCAACAACTACAAGTAACATCAAAAACCTCGACGAGCGACAACCATGTGCTCCTTGCACAACCGTGTCTTTTGCACCATTCAGGTCATGCACTTCCAAAGTATGCATTGATATAGAACACTATTACATGGCCCTGCATAGACACATTTGAGAGTCCCATGCACAAGAGCACATTGACATATGTCAATTATTTTTTCTGATACTAACATCTGTCGTCTTGTTTGGTGACATTGTTCCAAAAAAAAAAAAAAGAGAGAAGAAAGAGAGAGAGCAAGAGAGAGTTTGTTCCTAGGTTTGGTTCATGGAATGTGAATGAGTCATGCTTAGTTGAAGGTGGAACCATTGATTACTAGGCAATTATCAGTTTTGATAGAAGTGTGTCTCGGCTAGCAGATGATATAATTGCTGCCTTATCTGGTAGATGTCAAGAACTTGGCATGAACATGGCATCCACAACTATGGTTTCCTCTTACCATAGTAGGAGTGAAGAGCTGGAAGGTTCGCAACTTGAGTGATGCTTAATTAGTGCATGTACGAGAGCATCCAGAGAGATATTTGCAAGGGGCAGTTCTGATACCCTGCAAATTTTTGTATGTATACTGGATGAGAAGACTCGTGCTTATGAGGAGACACGATCAGCCACTCAAAAGATCTCATCAATGACCATCAACACGGACATTCACCAACAATGTTCCATCCCAAAGGCCGAGTGTACAACACAAAGAGATGAACATCGATCGACCTTCTCCATGGTAAGTATCTTTACTTTGGAAACATCATAACCATGATAGCTTAGGAAACCTCTTCGTCGGCATACCCTTGAGCACTTGGCTCAAGAACCCCAATTTTTGCACCATACTTCTTCCGATGCATTTTCCAATTAAGCATGCATAGGGCTACATTACAAGGCCATGCACAAGGCACATATTTTCCTCAACCCATGCACGAACACACTTCCCCATCATCCATTATGGGTTATGAGTACTTGGCATGACTACTATGAATATCATCTTTGGACGATTTGAGGTCATCAATGGAGAATCACAACTACACAATCATGCTGGAATCCAAGGCGGAAACACCTACCAAGGGATTACAACTTGCAAAGGCTCGCAGTGACAAATGAAGAACCGGACAACCAACCTTGTCACATTTGGAAGAGAGACGGCTCTGGTTCATCCGCATGGACACTCCCTCTCAAAGCAACCTAGAATAACCATCACAACAAGGGTCTATTAGGGACGACAGACTTGAGAGGGGGGTGGAGTGTTGAAGCTGAAGGTCAAGGACAAAGCACAGGAGCACATCAAAGAGGTGGACACACTAGAAGAAGGAGCAAGTAGGCAGCTCCAAGAAGTGTATGTCAAATTTTCAGAAGAATCCCCTACAAAAATAGTGATTTTCATCACTAAAAATCATTGTAAATACCATTTTCTATTTTTGTAGCTCCATTTTGTTCAAGCCAAGGAGTCCTCAAGCTTGAGGAGTATTAGAAGTATCATCCTAGCAATTTTCACAATTTTTAGACTTCGTTTGAGCCCTCAAATAAGCCTTGGAACCTAATTTTTAACTATGCCGGACACTAGGTCTAGACAGGGCCAAAACTACTCACAAAACTATAAAAAGAGCTAGAGAGCTCATTTTTGAGGTTAGCTTGTTAGAGAATAGAGCTTTTTGTAAGAGAACTCTTTTTGCAATCAAAGCTTTCCATTGTTCCTCTCTTTGATCTTACCTTGTGTGCGTGTGTGTGTATGTGTGTGCATGTGGGTGTGCTTTCACTCACACACTTGTGCCTTCACTTGCTCGTGGTCTTCATACCGGTCCTCACGTCTCCGCGGATTGACAAGTAAAGGAGGTGGTGCTTACGCTTGAGCTACTACATGGTTTGAACAACTTGAGTCAATATAGAAGAGGTGTTCATCATTCATACCTTGTTTTGAGGTCATGTTCAGAATGAGAAGAGAATCCTCTTGATCCTCTATATAGTTATTGAAGTCTTTTCTTGATTTGTATCCTCCTTGATAATTGTTGTTGTAATTGTTGTTGTAGCCATGGTTGTAACCTTGATTATGATTGAATCCTCCTCTTGATTGTGATTAGCCACCTCTTCGGAATCCTCTTCGTCTCTAGTTCTTCAAATTCCTATAGCACTCATGTGTTGTGTGATTAGACAGTCCACATATATTGCATGGGGAAGAGTTGAAAGGTCTCCCCCTACCTTGCTTACCTCCTCTGCCCCTTCCTCTTGAATTCCTACCTCTCCTTGCATAGTTAGCTTGAGAAGTAGCACCTTCATCTTCAAACTTCTTGCTCTTTCCTTTATTCTTAGACTTTCCTTTATATGTATAGAGGGGAGAAGAATTGCTACCTGTTGATGGTTCACCATTTTTGTTGAGCTTGGCCTCATGGGTGAAGAGTTGCCCCATGAGAGTGGTTAGATCAGGGATTTGCATATCCATATAAAGATCAATTGCAGTTGTGAAGGACACCCACTTATCATCTATCTTAATTCCATTAATTATCTGTATCACTATTTGCTCCTCTTCAATTTCCTCTCCTATGCTTGCCATCTGATCAAGAGGGCTAACCGACCCCTCAAGAGTGACCATCATTGGTCAATGGCTTCGCGACATTAGCTTAAACCCAGACTTTATATGTATTCAAGAGATTAAAATTGACGGAGAAGACCTCCAGAAATGGCTCAGACAGGTCTCCTCGGCCCATGTGTGGATCCCAACGAAGCACCAGCGGGGGTCTGGAGGAACGGTTATCGGTGTTAAACAACTCTGGTTTGAAAAGCTTGAGAACTCCATTGAAGATGTAAGTCACCATTGGATTGCTGTTTCTTTTGGTGCTCCTCTTTGTGTTACCATGGTTTCTTTGTACGCCCCTAACGGGGATTTGGAGAGACTGAACACTTGGGCCTCCTTAGACTCGCTTCCCCACAACGCGCTTATATGTGGAGACTTCAACATGGTGGAGGACCCTATGGACAGATGGATGGGCAAGGGCAGGGTCATCGACAGTCGGGAGAAAGAAACGTGGGACATGACCAAACTCCACTTGGATTTGGTTGAATTCAAAGACTCGAATGGCTTTTCTTGGTCGAATCTCCAAGCGGGTGAGGACCTGAGGAAAGCTAGACTCGATAGATGCTACATCTCTCAGAGTTTTACTCATCAGGGGGGCCACCCTACCATCACGCAACGCACTGACCTCACTATCTCTGATCACTACCCGATCGTTATCACTTTTCAACCTTCCAACAAAATCCGCAAGGCTCCGTGGTTCCATGCCAACGCAACCACCTTCTCTCTCCCTTCCGTCCACCAAGAAATTGCCGATGTGTGGAAAGTGGTGTTCGCCTCTGGCTTGGCCCCTGCCAAGTGCTGGAGAAGTGCTGTCGACAAGTCTCGTAAGATCATGATGAGAACTAAGAAGATGCTCGAGACTGTGCGGCGGGCTCGTAGGGAAGCTCTTTACCACAGACTCTGGCGGCTCGAGGAGGAAGTGAACAAAGGAAAACAACAAGCCCAGAAAGGCCTCAGAAAAATCAGAGCAGGGTTGAGATACGAGGAACAAATACAAAGGAAAAACTTGCAAATCTTCTTCAAGGAGTGGTGGGCTGGCAAAGCCGACAAACCCACCAAAGAGATGTGCCGTATCCTTAAAAGGAAACACAACAGAGAATCGATCCCCCTACTGCTAGATCCACATGGCAATGTATGCAATTCGGAAGAAGATAATTTTGGCATCATCGAGGGGCACTTCACGAGACTCCTGGGAACCTCGAACCCACTTTCCCACCATAGAAGGGACTGTATGGCTGCCATTTCTAGGGTTTCCCCCCAGAGGATACCACCCAACCTCCACTCCCTGCTTCATGCCCCTATCTCGGAATCAGAAATCATTGAGGTCATTGATGCCCTCGCTCTCGGTAAAAGCCCGGGACCCGACGGACTCACTAACGAGTTCTTTAAATCCTTCAAGCTGGTGGTTGCCACCCGTCTTCGGATGGTTTGGCAAGAAGCGCTAAAGTTTGGTGCTCTTCCTTCTTGTCTAAATAATGGAATTATCAAGTTGATACACAAGAAGGGGGAAAAGAACAGAATCGAGAACTGGCAGCCTATTACGATGCTCCAAACAGGATACAAGATCATCGCCAAAGTCATTGCCAACAGACTCTCGTGCCACCTGAGATCTTGGCTTAGTGAGGACCAAAAAGGTTTCATCAAAGGCAGGTCTATCCTGGAAACCATTATGGATATTTGGGAAGGTATTCAATTTGCAAATGAGTCTAATCAAGATGTGGTTTTCCTCAAGATCGACTTTGACAAAGCCTATGACAGGCTAGAATGGGACTATATTCTGCAGTCGCTCCAAGATCTCGGACTTAGTCAGAAATTCACCAAGATGATCGCGACCCTTCTCGGAAACGCAACGACCCAAATTAACGTTAACGGCAAACTTTCGAAGGTGATCCATCTTAGAAGATCTATTAGACAAGGGTGCCCTCTGGCCCCCCTTCTTTTTGCCATCGCCACTGAGGGGCTGAGCAGACTTGTGGCCCATCATGTGGAGGCTGGCAATATCAAAGGCCTCCGGCTGCCTCACGACCACAGTCAAATCATCATGAGACTTTTTGCCGATGATATGAACGCGTTCGTTCACAATGATAATACCAGCCTGGAGACTTTCTGGAGGTGTCTTGCTACCTTTTGTGATGCCTCTGGATCCAAAATCAACCACTCCAAGACCGCCTTTAGGGCTATTGTGGGACAGCATCCTGGCCTTCTCATTGATCATGGCTGTCAAATCATTCCGCAGGGCCAAATCTTTCGACTTCTTGGAATCCCCTTGGGGTTTGGCGTCTCTATGGAGCAGCGATGGAACTGGGTGTTGGCTGAACTCGAAAACAAACTTAACTATTGGAGAGGTATGCAAATCAATCTCGCTGGGCGTGCGATGGTTATCAACACGTTCCTCCTCTCTTCTACCATCTATTTCCTTTCTTGTTGGAGACCGAATGAGCAAGGCCTGTCCAAACTGAATAGTATCTGTAGAAACTTTCTTTGGACGGGCGATCATAACAGAAGGGGGGTGCCTAAAATCAAATGGGCCATCTGCACTAGCCCTAGAGATAGCGGGGGGCTTGGTATCCTGGACATTGGGTGTATGGCTAACAAACTGGCAGCCAAATGGATGATTAAGGCTTGGTGCAATAGGGAGGCCTCGTGGGCCAAGATGATCTTCAGAACCAAGAATGAGTTGGCCCTCACGGGGTTCCCGAACTGGAAGAATCTTGACATCATGACCCTGCTGTTCTCCCCGATCCCCGTCTTCCCGAAAGGCTCCAATCTCCTGTGCTCCCTTTGGAAGGGCTGGAATAAAGTCAAAAGCTTCACAAGAATTAGTGAGGACTGGAAGTGGGCGGCCGGAATCAGACAAAACGACTCTATCTGGTTTCCGATACATGGCATCCGGAGTGTGGAGTCGTGGAACATTCAAAATGCCAAGAAGTTATGGAACAAAGGATTCAAAAAATGGAAACACCTCTGGAAACATGACACCAACAGCTGGATCAACTTCGAGGATATTGACCCTCGCATAAACATCTCCTATGAAGAATGGAACACTTTGCAAAGCAGATGCCTCGCATGGGATCGTCACAAGACTCGCCTTCTCATGGGACACGACACACCGAACTCGCTTGGTCTCAAATGGCACAATGGAAATAGCCTACTCAAAATCCCGAACATCAAAGAAACGGCTGACCACCAGATCAGCCTCAACAAGAAGTGGTGCCTGTCTTGGACGCGGCTTCGGTGGGACATGAAATTCATGGGTATCTGGCATCCCCTTATAGAGAATAAGAAGTCTGTCCTCTTATGGCAAATTCTTCATCGAGGAATCTGGACCAACCATAAGGCTAGCAAACTTTGTGGGATCCCTCCTTGGTGCAAACGCTGCCACCGGGCTATCGAAGATGTCCCACACATCTTCCTTACTTGCCCCAACTCCTACAGAATCTGGCAGACGGTTGGAATGAAAATCAGACTTCAAAAACAGCTTAGTTGGAAACAAGTCCTTTTGGGAGAAGCGATCGGCTGCTCTGCGACACTCTGGAACGCCATCAGAGGGGAAGTCCTGTGGAAAATTTGGCGGGAGAGGTGTGCTCTCAACTTCGGCGATCCCCCCAGGGAGTGGTCGATTGAGAAATCATTATTCCTCCTTGGTAAAAGGATTGTTAACAGTAAGAAATCCCCCCCCTTCAGGCACCATCAAGTCCTCCTTTTGATCAACAACAAGCTCAAACCCAAGTGGGCCCCGCATGAGGGCGATGAGAGGGTGATTAACCTTCTCTGTAATGCAACCTAGGATTCAATCAAGCTTCCCCTGCTTTGTGGGATTTGGGGGGTCCCGAGGGCACTAGTCCCCTTCTATTGTACCTTTGTTTCTTAATTTAATTCAAGTCCGGGAGAGTAGGCTATTGCCGAACTTCCTTTATATAAAAAAAAATAACTTTAGGAAATCAGATCTTACCCCCAATATTTTAGGAAACAACCAGTAGATGAGCAATGAGCACTTTGAGGGTGATTTCTCCCTAATGCCTGAACTGAATGCCTTGAAATTTACAATCCAAAGGTTATGTAACATGGTTGAGTATTCACTAAGATATGACCAAAATAAGTTGACTATTTTGAGTATTCATCATCGAGAAGTAGACAGAGATGTTCAATGAGCTATATGTATTATAGAAGATAATTGTACAGAGTCATTGGCATTGTAATGATGGTCAATAGTGATGAATTGAATGAGCTATAGTGTGAGATACTCAAGTTCTACAAGTGATGAAAGAGTAAGCTCTGAATGAGGCAGGCACCAGAAGATTTTACAAAATCTTTTTACATGTGTTACTTCTAAGTTTGAATTTTGAATTAAAGCTTTGGCTTGAATCAAAAAGTGTCTCCATTGATTTAGGAGATATTCCCTCAACTAGAAGTCGTAGCTAATATTCTTCCTAACTCCACAGGTTATAAGCTTTTACAAGATTCTCCAAAGAATTAATGTTTTACAATGGTAAATGATAAAGTAGTTACAAGCTATAGCTCACATGAATCATCAAGTGCTAGTTCCATACAATGTCTTCCATGCTAAGCCAAATGTGTAGGCTTGAACATTTGCACCAACACTTTGCACATCATTAATAACTCTTTCATTTTTATTTTCTATGTATGAATGTTTGTAGCTACAGACTTCTCTATGCCTTCAAATGATATTTATATGTTGGGAAGGTCTTATTGAAAATTAATCAAAAATTTATAATATCTTTATTTTAAGCAGGATGTAAGAAATTATTTACAACATGAACGAGCTCAAATCTAATTATCTAGGAGTGATTACATAGCTATAAAAGATTTGGATAAAAAAGATGTGAACGTGATTCTCTCTTCTCTTCCAAGTGGTTTTTTAGTTATGCAAAAGCAACAAATTACAACAAATGTTTGTTACTGGATATTCATGGAGGGGAGTAATCGCTTGAAAGTTTTTCATGGAGTAGTGCCCGTTCAATTCTAGGCAGTTGATGCTGCTTCTTGGAGCTTGCTAGGTGGCTACTCTCAGCCTCCGCTGCGTTCCATTTTTCCTGAATGTCCATCGGGTTCTTGTTGCTCATAGTGAGACCTCGTAATACTAACCAAGATAGATCAAAATTCTAGGGGCCCGGATATCATCAGAGGAATGTATATTATTCCCCATTGGACACCTTCTTTCCTTGATGGATACTCAAAATGTGCACATCTACATGGTCTTCTCCCTATCTTTTCCAGGCACGAATAGTTATCTCCAGTTGTGAATGGTTGTGCCGCCTTTCCGAGCAGGGGGATGAATTTCGATTTCTGACTCAGACGAGTTCACGGGTGCAAAAAGAAGAAAAAGATGATGTTTTATATTTGTACCTAATGCGCATTATGCAAGTTGCAGCACACAAAGAACAGAGTGCTGTCAGAATTTGGAACAAACGACACCGATAGAAGTCGTAGAATCTATGCATATGTCATGGATTTTGATAGCTTCCTCACCTGACAAAAGTAAGTTTCCGTAATAGAGAATAAGCAATCAAATCATCATCACTCTATGGTGGCGTCACTCAACAAAATAATTAATCAATGGTTGTTGTTGTTGTTGTAGTCAAAGCACCGTCATACAACTCTAATACCAACTGTTAAAGCATCAAACAAGATAGCACAATGCAAAATGGCCATGGGGAAGCTTACGCAAGATGTGTGTGTGTGTATGTATGTGTGTGTGTGTGTGTGTGTGTGTGTGTGTGAGAGAGAGAGAGAGAGAGAGACTTATGCACGTGGATAAGCAGAAGAGTGCGCCTTATTTTTCATGGAGCCGAAGACGGATATATACAATCTTTGTAGTCTTAAATATGGCTAAGAATTGCTGGTGTTGGAGATAAGTATTATCACTTTATCCAACTAATAGTCATCTTGTTCCTTGCATCCTTCTATAAACACTTAATACCTTCTAGCGATAACTTTACTCATTATTTCATTGAATTCAGTATAACTTTGATCAACTCTCATACCCTTTGGTCAAGTTCAAGATAATTTTGATAAGATTCAACAAATTTTGCATGTTCTCCAACAATCTTGGTTCAGAATTTACGAATCATGGGGGAAAGCAAGAGTGCTTCAACTATCTTCTACCACTAATGGAACCAAATTAGAACTTTCTTTAATAATCTTCAGGGTGACTTTGGTACAGTTTGGTACATTTGTGTTTCCCAAAAAAAAACTAGTTATTCATGCTTTTCTGAAAAGAAACTTTGGCGACTTCGCATGGCATTGATCCTGGATGTAGTGCGACATCTCGTCCTTGACTGTATAACTCGAGTACTAGTTCCAACATTTCCGTTCTTAATCGAAACCTGGAAAATCTACAGCTGCAGCTTCCACTCAAACAGGGAAACCCATTCCCACCATGGTCCTTGATGTTTTCTCTAGTTCTATTTTGTGAAAGCTCCTACATAACATGAATAGAGTGGTTCAAGTTTGGGACGTAACGGTTGGTTCTCCTTTGGTAGCCAAAATATTTACTATTTCTTATCTTAAAATCGCTTATTTATAATCCTACGGTACTTTACACATAGTATAAATCACTTCTACAACACATTCTTCTAGAAAGCACAGTCGTAGACTATAAAGTTAGTATGCGCAACGTCTTTAATACAATAAAACTCACATAGAGATTCTAATTACAGCTTGAGAAGGAGGCACCATCAAGAGACGAAAAATATTTGTGCAGTGAGTCCAACAATTGTTTTCATATGTGCTTTGATTAATTGAAGGTAATTCCACTAAATGTTCCCACTTGACAAACTTGTCACAAAGGAGACATACTTTTCTTTAAAAGATCTAGTTACTCTTGCATGACTATGCTTTTGTATAAAAATTTAAGAATTTTCTAATTAATATTGAAAATACTTTTGTGCCATGTCCAGTATACCCAACCGATGATTGTCGTAGGAATACTTTATAGATTTTAAAGGATTCAACATAAAAGTGAAGAGCCTCCGTTTACTATGAACCCAAAAAATGAGTTTCCACTTCTTTGATGATAAGTGAAGCACCATGATTATCTTAGCCTACTTGCGATCCATTCTCAACTATTTTCTGACTAGAAATCAAATTTATTGAGATTGTATTTAAAGCTATCTTAGAAAATCAAATCTTCAACTTCATTAGTATCTATTGGATTTTGAGATCTACGTAAGCACATGAACAACACAAGGCAAGAAGAAGAAGCTTGGAGCACAACACAACAACTTAATGAATTACCAAGTGAATATACGAGAATGAATTAGGGTTATAGGCATATATATAAGTCGATGGAAAAAACATCTTAAAGAGGGAAAAAGGTTCCCTCATGGTCCTAAGTGTGTTCAAACACATCATTATTGAGATATATGAAGAAATCCCCCTTGGGAGTGATGCGATCAACAAGGAGCTGGCATGTATAAGGAAGTGCCAAGCTTTGTGAAAAGAGATCAATCCACAAAAGGAAGTAAGCCCAAAGCTTTGCAAAAAGCTTCAAACTTCTCCTAGATAGATCCTTTGTCAAAATCTTTGCAATGTTATCCTCTATAGGTAGATATTCCCAATTGATCTCTCCAATAAAGAACCTCTGCTTGGCATAAATATAGTGCATCTCAATGTGCTTTGTGTGAGCATGGAGCACAGATTCCTTGCAACTACCAATGCACTCCCATTGTCACTGAAGATGGTGGTGGCAAAAGACTCGCCAACACCCAAATCATCCAAGAGGTGTCTGAGTCACACATACTTAATAATCACTTTGAAATATTCCCTGAACTCAGCATCAAAACTAGAAGTGGCCATAGTAGGCTGCTTCTTTCTCCACCAACGTATGCATGAGCTACCAAGCATGAAGCAAAAGCTAGTAGTCAACCCATGCATTTCATAGCAACTAGTGCTATCAGACTCAGTGAAATCATGTAAATTTGGTGATAATTATCCCCCCTTGGATTAAAACAAACCAAATAGCATGTACCCCTCAAACAAATAAAATTGCACTTAACTACCTGGCAATGCTTGACACTTGGTTACTTCATAAACCTCCTCATCTATGAGACAACAAACTAAATATTAGGCTATGTTATGCATAAGTAAATCAAGCATCCAACAGCATGTTGATAGAGAACAATGTCAAATGCATCTCCATCATCAAGACTCAACTACAAACCTATTTCCATAGGAGTGGAAATAGGTTTGCAATCTTCAGGGTTAAAATGCTCCAATAATGTATAAATATATTTTGATTGACACAAAGTTATTTTCCCATCAACTTGCATAAAATCAATGTCCCAATAATGATGTGAATTCCCCAAATTGACATCTCAAAAGAGACATGCAAATCAGCCTTAAATTGAGCAATGTGCCTCTCATTGATCATCGACATACACAACAATGATCAGACGTACATCATGTGTATGCTTAGCTTATAAGGCGCTTTTAGTTGGATTGTTCTCAAAGCCACGTGCAATCAAGTAAGAATGTATCTTTTCATACGAAGCACTTGGTGCTTGCTTCAAACCATATAATGGCTTTTTCAACTTGTGCACTTGTTTTCATGTTGTTTTTATACAGGAACACAAAGTCACCACTCAAAAATGTAGTTTTTATGTCCAATTCATGAGCATTCTACCCATGATGAGCTACAAGTGGATAGATGCTATGAATAATGGTCAACTGGCATGTGGTTGCAAAGCACTCATTAAAATCAATGCCTCTCACTTGAGCATAACCTTTTGCAACAAGCCTACCTTTATACCTATCAACCTCTGCATAAGCTTTACACCTCACCTTGTATACCCATTTAGTATCGATTGCCTTTGTGCTTGGAACAAAATCACATAAAGACCAAGTACCATTTTTTACTAATAGAATCATGTGTTGATTGTATAGAACCAATCCAATTTTCTAAATTATGTGCTTCATCAAAGGAAGTAGGCTCATTCTCAACACAAAGAATAGAGGTAGCCATTGCATAGCAATTTGATGCAAAAGAAGCATTATGAAATATTGAATGAGTACAATATCGTATAGGTACACCTAATTTGCTATCTTGTGAAATTTGTACCAGCTATTTAGGCATAGTTTTCCCTCCTCTATATCAAACTCTCTCATGAACAAGTGCATCATGTAAATTTGCATCAGAAATGAAATGATCTACATCATAATGTGGAACTTATAAAGGCTCAAAAATTGCCTCATTTGGACCACTACTTGACTATCCACTTGTAAACAGAGGCAAGAAAGTTTCATACACATCTTTGGAGCTAACAAATGTCTCCTTGGTACATGAAAATAATAGCTAAATTGCATCTTCCACAAAAAGAACATCACAGCTAACTAGAATGCGCTTGGTCACAGATGATAGCCTTTGCTTTCAAAGTAGTACCCAACAAAAATATATTTCACTACTTTATCATTTATTTTTCTTCTATTGTTGTTTAGGAACTAATGCATATGTTAGACAACCAACGACATTCACATGAGAAACAAATGTCTTGCCACCATTTGACTACAATGATAGATTGTAGTTCTTTGGTGGGACACTTGTTAAGTACATATGTTGCACATGTCATAGCCTCAAGACACAATCTATTTGGTAAAGCTAGGATTTTAACCATACACCTCACCATCTCCATAAGGGGCCTGTTCGTTATTTCATCAAATTCCTTTTGTTGAGGTGTATACAAGATTGCACATGATCTTTTATCCCACACTCAGCTAGAAATGCATTAAAATTACAAGACATATATTTCCCACTCAATCAGAATGGATGGTGTCCAATTTATGTGCTTATAGATTTTCAGCCATAACCACAACGTATTTGAAGTACATAAACTTTTTAGATTTTACTTTCAATGGATACACACATGCATGCTTGGAGAAATCATCAATGAAAGTGATAAAGTAAACATAGTTACCAAAACAATATTTTTGCATAGGAACATAGACATCACTATGAACAAACTACAACTTACAGGAAACTCAAATTAAACCATATTTTTAAAAAGGAGTAACATTGCAATTTTCCCAAAATACAATCTTTGCAAACATGTTTACAAGGTGCCTCGAGTTTGGGTATAGAGGACATCATTTCATATTATTGCAAGCATAACAAAATAGCACAGTTTAAATTATCAAAGCAAGCATGCCAAAGCTTTGCATTTGAGATATCCCAAGAGTCTTGAATTGTACATGATAAATCATTTACATCTTTTAAATTGGCTATGACCTTATACATACCATAACACAAAATTCTAGAAGCAATATTAACATTTCCATTCGATAGATCCAGAAGTGTACATCTATTATCAACAAATTTGACAACCAAGTTAATCCTAGCTAATGCTAAAACTGAAAACATGTTTCTATTGATCCATGGAACATACAAAGGATCTAAATATGTAAAGGAAGTACCATCAATAGTATTCAAAATGATCTTACCAACTCCCATTAGACATAAGAGTATTTAATAGCATATGTGATAGTATTCCCTATAGGGCTAGGATCAAGTGAACTAAAGAAGCTAGATTGCAAGGAAATATGTTTGGTTGCCTCACTTTCAAAGTATCAAAAATCTATACCCACTAAAAACATACACTTCTCATCCAGAGATGGATCATAGCTCCATACAATAGTAAATGCCCATTCTTGATTGTGCACAAGATTACGACACTCTATTTAAGGTGAAGATGCCTTTGCAAAAACCATTCCAGCCTCTTTCTTCTTTGCCTCTTTTGCAACTACTTTCAAACAACTCTTCATGACATGATCACATACTTTACAGTATTTGCAAAATTGTTTATTGTTTTCTATTTCCTTCTCATGTTTTTCTTCCTTCTTTGAGTCTGCAGCATTAGGAGATTTTTGCTTACTAGTAGATAAGCTCCATTTACCTCTCCCATTCTAACTAGCTAAGAAAGCTTGATCTGCAACATGCACAATGGACATGTTCTACCTAGAATGACCTTATGACAAAAAAATAGAGACTATATGCTCAAATGTTGAGGAATTTGGATTGGCGTTCAGGTTTATCTCCCCCATTACCATGTGGGGCATCAACATTTTGAGGTCGTGAAATTAACCTATCATATGAAATGGAGTAGCAAGTGCCGTCTATCTTTAATTTTCTTTCAGCCCAATCAATGTGTGAGGTTCTATGTTATCATACTGCGCATGGGCATTCCAAAACGATCAATAAATGTGATGGTGTATCTATCAAGGTCATCAAAACAAGACTTGAAAGGAGGTTCAAATTTCAAACCATTAGATTCTTAAATGTTTTTGAGGTATAACTCAATTTAAATAAAACAAGGATTAAATATTATCCAAGGAAATTTACCTACTTGATGTTCTATATAGTTTCTATGTGACTCGATACAGACCAACCTCTGAAAGCATAGAAGTAAATACAAAGTTATGTACAAGTAAAGGACAAAAAATCATATTTAGAAGCATAGGTAGAATTAATTATAGCTACTTGGATTATCTTTCTGTTGTGCTCTAGTAATTTTTTAATGCATTTGCAATCTAATATTTGACTATAGAAATGAAACTACGTAGGTACTTTAATAAACCATTTTATGTAGGGAGATTTCTAGGTTATGAAGATCTTTTAGATGTTAGGTATGAAAATTGGGCTGGATCAAAGAGGGTCACAAGAAGAATATTATGTTAGGTGTTGAAATTTCGGGTCCAAGGTGATTCTCTAGCCCAAAGAAGGAACCCACTAGCCTTTCAATCTCTATAGAAAAATAATACAAGACCTCAGCATTTGTTACATCAGAGGTCATATGGCTCAAGAACCAAATGACTTGGACATTCAACTACATGCGTTCGCTCTCTATTGTGAAAGTATTTCAATTATATAACTAAAAGCTCATAGAGGTATATATCAGTCTATTAGGGAAACATGATTGCTAATGAAGTGTCAATAAACTACATAAATACTAAGAAATAATTTGCAGGTGTTATGAAAAGGAACTCAAATTTCAAGAAATCAGTATGAAGCATATAATGTCAGATCCCTGAATGTGAAAAGGATATGTTGGCTTGATTGAAGTTTTTGGTGTGCTTTTGAAAGGGCTTTATTTTGAAATGGGTTTGTTTTGGGTCTCCCACATGGGTAGTTTAGAAATTTTTTCGAGGTTTTTCCTGTGTACCTTACCACTACATCACTTCTCAATGCTATGCAAGATCCAAAGCATCCTCCTCTAGGCCTTGTAATACTATTGCAGGTGATGTGTTTTCTATAATACTATCCCCGTTCATGATGAGAAATGCATTAAAAATGAAGACATATATAAGTATTCCCCACTCAATCGGAATGGAGGGTGTCCAATTTACGTGCTTATAGATTTTCAGCCATCACCACAACGTATTTGAAGCACATAAACTTTTTAGACTTTATTTTCAATGGATACACCCGTGCATGCTTGGAGAAATCATCAATGAAAGTGACAAAGTAAATGTAGTTACCAAAAGAAGATTTTTGCATAGGAACATAGACATCACTATGAACAAACTAAAAATTACATAAAACTCAAATTAAACCATATTTTTGAAAGGAAGAACATTGCAATTTGCCCAAAATACAACCTTTCCAAACATGTTTACAAGGTGCCTCGAGTTTGGGTATAGAGGACATCAATTCAGATTATTGCATGCATAGCAAACTAGAACAATTCAAATGATCAAAGCAAGCATTCCAAAGCTTTGCATTTGAGATAGCCCAAGAGTCTTGAACTGTACATGATAAATCATTTACAAATTTTCAATTTCTTATGACCTTATACATCCCACAAAACAAAATGCTAGAAGCAAAAATAACATTGCCATTCGATAGATCCTGAATTGTACATCTATTATCAACAAATTTGACGACCAAGATAACCCAAGCTTATGCTAAAACTGAAAACATGTTTTTCTTGATCCATGGAACGTACAAAGGATCTAAAAATGTAAAGGAACTACGATCAATATTGTTCAAAATGATCTTACCAACTCCCATTAGAGATAAGAGGATTTGTTAGCATATGTGTTAGTATTCCCTATAGGGCTAGGCTCAAGTGAACTAAAGAAGCTACATTGCAAAGAAATATGTTTGGTTGCCTCACTATCAAAGTACCATAAATCAATGTCCACTAAAAACATAAAATTGTCATGAGGAGATGGGTCATGGCTACATACAACAGTAAATGCGCATTCTTGATTGTGCACAAGATTATGACACTCTGTTTTAGGTGTAGATGCCTCTCCAAAACCCATTCGAGCCTCTTTCTTCTTTGCGTCTTTTGCAACTACTTTCAAACAACCCTTCATGCATGATCTCATCCTTTATAGTATTTGAAAAATTGTTTATTGTCTTCTATTTCCTTCTCATCTTTTTCTTCCTTCTTTGAGTCTGCAGCATTAGAAGATTTTTGCTTACTAGTAGATGAGCTCCATTTACCTCTCCCATTCTAACTAGCTAAGAAAGCTTGATCTGCAACATGCACAATGGACTTGTTCTACCTAGAATGACCTTATGACAAAAAAATAGAGACTATATGCTCAAATGTTAAGGCATTTGGATTGGCATTCATCATTAAACAGAGAGTAGAAGCCAAACTCTCATATGAATCTAGAAGACCATTAAGAATAGTCTACACAAGTGAGTATCTATGAAGACTTCATCATTAGAAATCAATTACTCCTTCAAATCTTCGATCTTTCTCCAAAAAACTATCCATGGAATACCCCTTTTTTATCTGCTCACTCTCCAAGTGTTTTTGGAGGTAAGAAACATGAGCCTCATCTGTTGCCTCTTACAAGGTTTTAAGTGTATCATAACCATCCCTTTTTGACTTGCAAGGGTGAATGAGGGCTAATGGCACGTTTGAAAGATAAGGCTATCAATGCACATGCCTAAGCATATCTACCATCCTTATGAAGTTGCTTTATAATTGGTGCATCAGGAGCCACATCACAAAAACAAATAATGAATATCATCATCTCCAACATGATCCACATCACCTTTTCTAACTATATTCACAGGGTGCTTTTCAACACCCTATAGAATATTCCATAGCCGTTTTTCTACCAATACATTGTGAAACATATATGCCAATAACAGATAATTAGTACCATCCAACATGTCCTCAATAGCCAACATAAAGAATACATCATTCCTTTTAGCCCTGGCTGCTAACTTAAAACCCTAATGCAAAAAAATGATTATATCTCAAAACATTGAACAAAATCACATTGTCAAGCTCTGCTAAACCAATAGCAGACTTTGAGTCCCTTGTACTAGCGAACTCAGACCTATATATAGGTTTGCCACAAACGGACAAAAATGGTTTGCACAAGCACTCCAATAGTACATCTGGAGGCATAAATGAGCTTACAGCAAAATTTGGAGATGAGAGAGCGAAGATATTTTGACCTCCTAATTGTTATGTTTATGCTCAGTAATTTTTGTTTCATTCTAAGAGTGTGACCGAGGGGATGTCAACCATGCCCTCGATGAAGTGGGGACTTGCTCTAATACCAACTCTTGGAGTTTGAGGTCTACGCAAGCACACAAACAGCACAATGAAAAAGAAAAACCTTGGAGCACAACACAACAACTGAATGAACTACCAAGTGAATGTACAAGAATAAGAAACATGTTAGGTTTTTAGGCATATATACAAGCCAGGGGGAAAACCTCCTAAAGATGGAAAAAAGTGCCCTGCCAGTCCTAAGTCTATTCACATACATCACTACCGAAATATATCAATATTATCAAGCACAATATTTCCACCTATTGTAGCTTTACCTTTTACTCTATGCATATGCAAACCATTGCACCATATATCATTATGGGATAATTGGTTAGATTATTGAGTAACTACATAAATTATTTTTTCTACCTTGTACCTTAATTTTATTCTACATTCATCTTTAGCAAGCTACCAAAATCATTATTATTAGCTTTTGGACAGTTATCTTGTGGATGTCTTCTTCAGGAATAGATTACTATTTTATTTTATTTATTCTTAGATTTTAGAACTTAAACCCAATGTTTCTATCTTTCACATATTTGACAATAATAATTGAGCATCATATGTTTGAGGCTTAAATATATATCTTTCTTTTCGGTTCTTCTTTTTGATAGACGTCCTATATATCTTCCTTGACTGATTTAATTGATATTTGTCATCAATTCTTTAATTTCTTCCCCCTCTTTCTTTAGTGCTTCATCTTATATCATTGATTGCACATTTCGAATTATTTCATGTAAAAACTACTTTCCCTTGAGAGCCCTTTTTATTTTTATGTAGATACGTTGAAGTTTATCTCCCCCATTACCATGTGGGACATCAACATTTTGAGGTCATGAAATTAACCTATCATATAAAATGGAGTAGCAAGTGCCGTCCATCTTTAATTTTCTTTCAGCCCAATCAATGTGTAAGGTTCTATGTTACATACTAAGCATGGGCATTCCAAAACGATCAATAAATGTGATGGTGTATCTAACAAGGTCATCAAAACAAGACTTGAAAGGAGCTTCAAATTTCACACCATTAGTTTCTTAAATGTTTTTGAGATATAATTCAATTTAAATAAAACAAGGATTAAATATTATCCAAGGAAATATACCTACTTGATGTTCTATATAGTTTCTATGTTACTGGATACAGACCACCTTTTGAAAGCATAGAAGTAAATACAAAGTTATGTACAAGTAAAGGACAACTCATTGAAGAAAAAATCATAGTTAGAAGCATAGGTAGAATTATTTATAGCGACTTGGCCACGCTTGGATTATCTTTCTGTTGTGCTCTAGTAATTTTTAAATGCATTTGCAATGTAATATTTGACTGTAGAAATAAACTACGCAGGTTTTTTAAAAAAACCATTTTATGGAGGGTTATTTCTAGGTTATGAAGATCTTTTAGATGTTAAAGGGTCGAGATATGAAAATTGGGCTGGATCAAAGAAGGTCACAAGAAGAATATTATATTATGTGTTGAAATTTTGGGTCCAAGGTGATCCTCTAGCCAAAGAAGGAACCCACTAACCCTTCAATCTCTATAGATAATACAAGACCTAAGCATTTGTTACATCAGAGGTCATATGGCTCAAGAACCAAATGACTTGGACATTCAACAACATGCGTTCGCCCTCTATTGTGAAAATATTTCAAGTATATAACTAAAAGTTCATAGAGGTATGTTATCAGTCTATTATGGAAACATGATTGCTAATGAAGAGTAAACTACATAAATACTAAGAAATAATTTTAAAATGTTATGAAAAGGAACTCAAATTTCAAGAAATCAGTATGAAGCATATAATGTGAGATTCGTGAATGCGAAAAGGAAACATTGGATTGATTGAAGTTTTTGGTGTTCTTTTGCGAGGGCTTTACTTTGAAATGGGTGTGTTTTGGGTCTCCCACAGGTAGTTTAGAAATTTCTTCGAGGTTTTTCCTATGTACCTTTCTCCTTGAGCATGTCCTGTACTTCCCACTACTTCACTTCGAATGCTATGCAAGATCCACGGCATCCTCCTCTAGGCCTTGTACTACTGCAGGTGATGTGTTCTCTATAACCATTCCTATCCCCCTTCGTGAGGATAAATGGACTAAAGTTCTTATCTCAAAAGTTTCTTGGGCATTGATGCAACTTTCCAGGATGAGAAAAGAACATTTGAGTTAAAATTCTTCAAATGTTCATGGAAGGACAAAATCATTGCCTCTAGGATCAAATAACACCAAACAACTATTAAATAAATCTTGTTGCAACATGTTACATGCACAATGAGCATGTCTTCGCAGCACTCGATCATGATAGAGGGTTACCACCTCAAACTATGAGTTTGATTACAGTAACCATTTATTTGATTAATTTAATCTTATACTGGTAACTGAAATTCTATTTTTTTGTTATTGATGCTTTGAAATGTATCTTTTGAAGAGAAGTGTATTCTTCAAATGTGTTTATCTTTTATAGACTTGTATCCCTCCTTGTAGGAGGAGTTAAAGCCCGTTGAATGCATTATTGGATCATAGAAATACTCCACGACTATCTATGAGTATGAAATATGTAGCGAAAACTAGATTTATCTTTCCAAGATAAGCATTTTCTTCTACGATCACCTGTATTAGCTTATGGATAAAATCACACAGATGGGTACCTTTGGAAGATCCATCTACAAAAAAAATTGACTAGAATGGCATGATTAGTTCCTAATAAAACTTTAATGGAGACAATATGCCGGTTATATAACGATAATCAAAGTTCACTCCGTGCCACTAGATAGCTGTTTTCATATCTCTCCTTGTATTTGTTTATGTCTTGGGATTATTTAAAGTGAAGGTAAGGAAGAGGATGCTTTCTTGTTTGAACATGTACAGAGCTTTGTCACAAAAAGTAATTTATAATAATTGGTATGAGAAAGAACTTGATCAAGTCTAGTTCCAAATAGCTTTGGTTAATTTTTCTGTTAAGTACATGATTTCATCAAAAACATATACAATTTCATTTCGCTATGGTAAACATTGCTATATTGTTGATGTCCTTGTACCCATTGACTAGGAGTCCGGGAGAGAGAGAACTATGAAGTTATGGACATTATAGTCTTTGATAAGGCAATCTCTCTAATAACGATTATCAATTTATGGTAGGAAAATATAATTCATGAGCTTCCATTGGACATACATTAGGGTTTGCCACATATTTACTAGCTTCTTTGTGTGCAATGGAAAT
Source organism: Ceratopteris richardii (assembly GCA_020310875.1). NCBI lineage: Eukaryota > Viridiplantae > Streptophyta > Polypodiopsida > Polypodiales > Pteridaceae > Ceratopteris > Ceratopteris richardii. The sequence continues at coordinate 141,235,802 of CM035429.1, forward strand.
CACCTTATGAAGAGGAGAGAAATGCAAATGAAGTGCAAAGAACTTGAAGGAAATAGAGTGCAAATAGGAAGAAAGCATACATAGCCTCCGAAATCAAACTTTCTTTTCAATAGTTTGTAATCCTGTGTATCCGTAACCCATCAATGAGTTATTTTTCTAAGGTCTCCATCATTATAATGTGGTGGGTCTTATAAGTTTTTGTTTTTAATAAAGTCAATTATTTCTATAAATATTTTAAATCAAGACTTATGGAAACACTTCACACTTTTCTAGACTTCATTATATGCCAAAAATTAATCTCTTCACTAACTTCTTATGACTTCATCGTGTTGTGTCTGTGTGAATCTTATGAATTCAACTTCAATCGATATTTGGTGAACACATATTTATCTTGGCTCCAAGTATGGGTGTCGGTTCTCATCATAAAAACGATTGTTCTTGGAAGCGTGTCCATGACTTTTGTATTCCTGATAACATGATGGAAAGGACTCCTACACAAAAATGGTTTCAAGATTTTGAGGGCCTCCACACACATGACCTTCAATATTCAATAGCGACCCCCACAATGGATTATTCAGCCTAAACCTTCAGCAAAGGTGAGTTAATGTAGGTGATTGCGATCTAAGTAAAGTTTGTAGTCTATACCTAGTTATTGAACCTACTTTGCAAACTCTATTGGAATTAGCAAACTATTTCAAAGTCTTGCAAAGAATGATTCAGATTACTTTGCCAACTCTCATGGACTTAGATCTTTAGTGAGATCACCCTACATGCCAATGGAGATTGTGATAAGATAGTTCCACCAGCTCTATTTCTCTTAATTTTGAATCATCTATTGCTCCTCTCCACGATTTGAGGTCTCTTCTCCACGAGCCCATGGAAGTCGATACAACAATAGAAGATATGGATGCTCCTTTACGGGACATGCTAAAATAAGCGATTTCTAGAAATCTATCCTATATGGCTCAAGCATGTTCGATCTTGAAAGAACAAACTCCTTGATGTCAATAAAAGATGAAGTAATGAAGTTCCAACGAACCTGTCTAGCCGATATGTTTGCACCCAGGTTGCGTACTGCTATTTTTAGGAGAAACTTTAATGAGTAGCCATTCTTTTACTACTTTACATATCACCCATTATTTTTGTAAAACAGCCATTAAAAGTTGACCATTCTTTTTAGTGTTTTAAATTAGCACCCAATCCTTTTGTGAGAAAGTTGTTGAACAATTGTTTACATATAGTCTATTCCTTTAGTGCTTTCATATCCTTCACTATTTTTGTAAAAGAAAATCATTAGTACATATTCATTTCCAAAACTCTATATAAAGAGCTTAGGAATGCATTTTTGTAGAGAGTAGTTGATCCTCAATCATTGTGATTATACAATCATTTCTGTACAAACAATATCACTTCTTCATATCTATTTTTCTTCATCTGCTCTATCATCTCTAGAATCTATGCTATTTTGTGCTTCCTTTCATGCCTCCATTTTGTGCTACTTCCTTGAACTTCCAATATTCTACAATGGTATCAAGGCTGGTTCATGCATGAGAGTGGCTATACATGAAGTATATGCATAAGATGCAACACAAATAAGGCGACTCTTAGCAAGTACCTTCTTTGAGGATGCCCGATGGAAATAGTCAAATATAAAAGTTGAGTAAAATCAATTATCAAGTCTAGCATTTTTGCATCTCTGCATATCTTATGGGTAGAAATCTCCATGGATCAATTAGTGGGATAGAACCTCAATTGGATCCGCTTGACCAAAATCCAACACCATAGCAAATCCGGGAATATCAGAGGTGGAATGAGCATGAAAAGAAGGTAATCTTTGTATTATCACAAAATAATGAGTCAAGTATGATAGGGCATATACAGGATTTGAGAACAAGTCAACTGAAAAATGAATTAAATAATTTTCAAAAGGATGTACGATAGTCACTGAATGATTATGTTTTTAAAATTAAGCAGATTGTGGATGCACTTGGTTCAATCTCATGCATAGTTGAAGATGATGATTTAGTTGCATTTCCTTTGAATGGTTTGAAAGAGGATGAAAAATGGAAATCCTTTACAACTTCTGTATTTGTGAGAGAGGAATCGTCTGATCTTGATGAGTTGGTTTCACTTATGATAATAGAAGAAATCAATCTAAATGGTTGACACTTTATGCAAAAATGCATGGTCACTAACTAAAATATCCTGATGTAGAAAAATGATGGTATATGAAAAAGTTGAAAAGAACTACCTTGATAAGATCTGCTAAACAGCAGCCTTCGAGGTCCTTATACTAGCGAACTGAAAGCTGTATATATCCTTGGCACAAAAAGACAAAATAGCATGAAAAAGCACTACGATAGTTCTAATCACCCTAAGTATGCTCAAAACACCTCATGGGATTCTAAGATTATGACTGGAGGGGTGTCCACGATGCCCTAGAAGAAGCGGTGACCTACTCTGATACCAATTTTTGGAGTCTGAGGTCTGGAGAAGCATGGGAACAACACAAGGAAGCAGAAGAAGCTTGAAGCACAACACACAATACTGAATGTATTACCACTAGAATGTACAAAGATAAGTACCCCATTAGGAATAGGCGTATATACAAGCCCAGGGCAAAAACCTTCTTAAGAGGGAAAAAAGTGTCCTTATGGTCCTTGATTTGTAGGCCCTCTTAGCTTTCTAATGACACTAAACAAGTGCCTATGTACTTTGCAAATGATGTGAGTAATGTTTGATACAAAATACATTACTCCCAAGTTCATGATCTAATGAGAACCTTCTATTTTGATACACACACCTGCTGCTTGTTAAGCTCAATGCTTCCAGTAAAATAGGAATTAGAAAAATTCATTTTGGAGATATCAAATTAGCTTAATGAGCTAATGCCTCCAAGTGAAATCACTCAAAATGATGATCTATGCACATAGCAATCAATTTACCAAGCAAAGCATTACCCCCGATTTTTTAGGACCTCTGCAGAGATTGACCACTAATCCGTTCAATGTGGTTTTCTCCCAATCCACTAAATGAAATGTCTTCAAAACTTTTGTGCACGTCGATGACTTAGAGCGGATTCCAACAAGCTATAAAACATTGAAAATTGTGGAGTATTGACTGAGATACGAGCAATCGACAATGACTATTCTAAGTGACAATACTAGAGAGCTCATCATATATAAATGAATGATCTATTGTATTATGAAACACTGTTGTAAATACTCATTGGCATGATAATCAATGCCCAATGATTGCTAGAAGTGTAGGCTATGATATGAGCCTCACTCTCTTACAAAATGGTCAGTTAATGCCTCGGGAAAGAAGTGATCTCTACTGCGAGTCTTTCACATACATCATTTATAGATGTTCCATTCAAAATTTGAATCTGAATTCAATTTTGGCTCTCACTAAAAAGGTGATCCCTTAATCTAGGAGATATTCTCTCTAAATGAAGTCGTAGATTTTCTATCTAACAAACTCCATGAGTTTGGTGGTAGCAATGGTTCCTCTAACAAACTCCATGATTCCTCTAAGTCAAATAGACTTTTACAAATGGTAAAAGGTAAAAACTCCATAGCAATTGTTCTCATGGAACTTCAACAATTCCACATAGGGTCTTCTCATGCCTTGCCAAGTGTGTAGGCTTGGCACTTGCACCAAAAGCTCCCCCTCAAGCCAAACATATTGGCTTGCTCTTCTTCTTCAATCCTCTTGAATGTCCTGCAATCCAATCACAGTTTTAAACCTGCAAAGTTTAGTACCATCAAGTGCTTTGGTTAATAAGTCTACACATTGCATATTGGTCGATACATATGCCAAATGAATTTCCTTGCTCAATAGTTTTTCTCTCTTTTAATGATAGTGGACCTCTATATGCTTGGTCCTAGCATGATAAACAAGATTTGCTGCAAGATGTAGTGAGCTTGTATTATCTCCAAACTCATTGGAGATCTAGTATGCAAACCCCAATCTGTATATAGAAATTTGATCCATATGGCCTCTTGAGTAGCTTTGGCAAACCCTCTATACTCTACCTCTGTTGAACATAAAGCAACAATAGGTTTCTTCTTGGAAGACCATGATATAGGTTTGTCACCTACAAAAGATATGTATCCTGAGGTACTCCTATCATCTTTGCAACTTGCCCAATCTGCATCTGAGTATATCTTGATGTCTAAGTCTGAAGTATAAGGAAAGTATAAGCCCTAATTTTGAGTGCCCTTAAGGTATTTCAAAATCCTCTTGGTAGCCATAAGCAATATCAATCCTTGTCAATGTAGCATAGTTCAAGCTTCCTACTATGCTTTGGTATCCTGCAATATTATCAAGCACATCAAATTCATCAGCACTTAATTTTTTATTTATCTCCATTGGAGTACTTGCTACCTTGGCATCCTGCAAATGAAACTTCTTTATCACGTCTTGTACATACTTTCTTTAAGTAATGTAAATTCTAGATTTAGTATAGACTAACTCAAGTCCAACAAAATACTTTAGTGACCCTAGATCATTGATTTTGAATTCCTGCATCATTTGATTCTTGATCTGTTTGATTCCATTAGCATCATTACCTGTATGTATGATATCATCAACATATACACATAGGTATATTACCTCTGTGTTACTTCTCTTAATAAATAGAGAAGTATCTGCTCTACTCATGATGAATCCTTAATCTTGAAGGTATGTGGTCAACCTATGGTTCCATGCCCTTGGTGCGTGCTTCAATCCATAAAGAGCTTTATTGAGTTTGCACGCATGATTTACCTTGATTGGGTTCTCATAGCCAGAAGGTTGAGACATGTACACCTCCTCTGAAATTCATCCATTTAGAAATGCATTTTTTACATCCAATTGGTACATGTTCCAATTCTTTGATGCAGCCACACTTACCAATACCCTAATGGTTGGCATTTTGGCCACAGGTGAGAAGGTTTCTTCATAATCCACTCCTTGGGTTTGTGCAAAACCCTTAGCCACAAGTCTAGCCTTGTACCTGCTTATTGATTCATTAGAATTCCTTTTGATCTTGTAAATCCATCTAGAACCAATTACCTTCATAGACTCCTTCTTAGGCACTAGCTCCCAAGTATCATTCTCCTTGAGTGCTTCAATTTCTTCATCCATAGCCTCCTTCCATTCTGCCTTGGTCTTTGCCTCTTCATATGATGATGGTTCTTCAAATGACAAGTCTTTTGCAACATAAACAGAATGCTTAGTAACTAAAGAAGTGTCATACCCATATCTGATTGGCTTCTTGCTTTCTCTTTGTGATCTTCTCATTGCTTGGTTGGATGATTCAAGTATATCCTCCAACTTCTTCATCTTGACTTTTCCTTTGGATTTCCATGCATTGAATTCTTCTAGGTTGATGATGTCCTCATCATCTGAGTTGATGTCTTCAATCTGGTTTGGTTCCTCCTTGGTGAGATTTGGGAACTCCTCTTCCAATTCATAAGGCAACTTTACTTTCCTACATTCACTTTCAAACCAAGAATCTTTTTCATCAATGATAACATCTCTACTGACCATAAATCCTTTGTTGGAAGGATTCTAGAACCTGTATCCTTTGTAATTTAAGTCATACCCTATGAGGATGCACTTCTCTGCCTTAGGGTCTAGCTTACCTCTTCTTTGAGATGGTATATGCACATAAAAAACACATCCAAAGATCCTGCAATGATCAAGTGAAGGTCTTCTACCATGCCATGCTTCATATGGGGTCATCCCATAATGAGATTTGGATGGCAACTTGTTAACAAGATAAGTGGAAATAGATACACTCTCGGCCCATAAGTAATTAGGTAATTTTTTTCTCATTTAACATTGACCTAGCTATTTCAACAATTAGTCTATTTCTCCTCTCTGCCACCCCATTTTGCTCAGGAGTATATGTTGTTGTAATTTCTCTTTTGATTCCTCTATCCTGCAAGAATGCATCAAAATCATTTGAGAAGTACTCACCTCCTCCATCCGACCTTAGTCTCTTTGGACTTCTTCTTGTTTGGTTTTCAACAAGTGCAAGATACTTTTTAAAGCAATTGAATACTTCATCTTTGTGCTTCATAAAATATAAGATAGTCCCCTTACTGAAATCATCAATGAAAGATACATAATACCTTGATCCAAAAATTCAAGGATCCTTACTTGATCCCCATGCATCTGTATGGAGAAGCTCTAGGTAATCCTCATGCATGTAGCCTTTCTTTGAGAAGGGTAACCTATGAGATTTTCCAAACTGACAAGCACCACATTTATAGATCATGTGTTGCTTGGATACATTGGGTACCCCAAGCACACATTTATCTCTACATATTTGCTTTAAAGTTCTCTCACCAATATGCCCTAATCTCATATGCCGAATTTCAAGCTCTGATAATGTTTGGTCTTTGTAACTATAAAGTGCAATATTCCTTGTATCTTCAAGTTCAAACCATATTCATAATCAAAAAAGAACCCTCTTGCTCCTCTGTATAGTTGTTGTAATATTTCCTTGATTTGTAGCCTCCTTGGTGGTTGTTTTTTTAGTTGTTGTTATAATTGTTATTGTAGCCTTGATGATGGTTGAATCTTCCTCTTGATTGTGTATATCCACCTCTTTGGAAACCTCTACCTCTCTAATTCTTGAAGTTCATGTAACACTCATCTATAGTATGATTCGATAAACCACAAATATTACATGGTGAGGAGTTATAAGGTCTCCCCCTACCTTGCTTACCTCCTCTGCCCCTACCTCTTGAGTTTCTACCTCTCCTTGCATAGTTGGCTTGGGAGGTAGCTCCTTCATCCTCAATCTTCTTGCTTTTCCCTTTCTCTTTAGACTTAATTTTATCTATGTATAGGGTAGAAGAGCTATTACCTCTTGATGAATCTCCATTCTTTTTGAGCTTGGCTTCATGGGTAAAGACTTGCCCCATGAGTGTGGTAAGATCTAGAATCTGCATGTCAATGTACAAGTCCATGGCAGTTGTGAAGCTCTCCCATTTGTCATCTGCCTTAATGACATTGATTACCTATCTTATAATCTGCTCCTCTTCAATCTCTTCTCCTATGCTTGCCAATTGATCAGCTATATCCTTGACTTTGGTCACATACTTTGAGATGCCTTGCTTGGGTTGCTTTCTTTCAGTGGTAAACTCAATCCACAATTGGTTCTTTCTAGCACCTTGTGTTGGAAGAGAAATATGAAGACAATGTTTCCCAAGTCTCTTGGGATGTCTTACGGTTTCTAATGTGTGGAAGAAGAAAATCAGAGATTGAGTTAAGTAATTATGACCTTGCCAATGCATCTTTTGCACACCATGAATTGATTCTTTCATGCTCCTCTCTTATAGGTTGTCCTTTGCTTCTGAACATGGGCATATCCTCATCTCCTAAGATGTATCCATAGAGACTCCTTCCTTGCAAGTATGTTTTCATACTCAAGGACGATGCTTGGTAGTTCTTCCTGTCCATTTTTTCAATGAAAGAAGCAAAAATATCTCCCATTTTACCTTAATTAAGCTTTGATACCACTATTGGGAAAGATGGATGGATACTCCCAAAAATGAGTCGGTACTTCTAATCCCTCCTTTGTACCAGCCCTCTTTAGCTTTAGAGTTGCATTGTAGGCCCTCTTAGCTTTCTAATGAAACTAAAAAAGTGCCTATGTACTTTGGAAATGATGTGAGTAATGTTTGATACAAGACAGATTACTCCCAAGTTCATAATCTAATGAGAACCTACTATTTTGATACACACACTTGTCGTTTGTTAAGCTTAGTGCTTCCAATACAGTAGGAATTAGAAATATTCCTTTTGGAAATATCAAATTATCTTAATGAGATAATGATTCCAAGTGGAATCAAAATGATGATCTATACACAGAGCAATCAATTTAGCAAGCAAAGCATTACCACCGATTTCTTAGGACCTATGTAGAGATTGACCAGTGGTTAGTTTGATGCGCTTTTCTCACACTCCACTAAATGAAATGTCTTCAAACCTTGTCTGCACGTAGAGGAATGACATTGATTCCAACAAGCTATAGAACATTGAAAATGGTGGCATATTGACTGAGATACGAGCAATAGAAAATGAGTGTTCTGAGTGACAATACCAGAGAGATCATCAAACATAAATGAATGATCTATTGTATTATGAAACATTGTTGTACATACTCATTGGCATGATAATCAATGCCCAATGATTGATAGAAGTGTAGGCTATGATATGAGCCTCACTCTCTTACAAAATGATCAGCTAATGCCTCGGGATAGAAGTGATGTCTATCGCGAGCCTTTCACATACATCTTTTATAGATGTTCCATACAAAAATTGAATTTGAATTCAATTTTGGCTCTCACTAAAAAGGTGATCCCTTAATCTAGCTGATATTCTCTGTAAATGAAGTCCTAGCTTTTCTATCTAACAAATTCCACGAGTTTGGTGGTAGCTACAAATATTCCTCTAAGTCAAATAGACTTTTACAAATGGTAAAAGGTAAGAAATCCATAGCAGTGGTTCTCATGGGACTTCAACCATTCCAAATAGGATCTTCTCATGCCTTGCCAAGTGTGTAGGCTTGGCACTTGCACCAATAGTCCTAGAGTGTTCACACACATCACTACCTAAATATATCAACAGAATTATGTAATAGAAATGCCAACTTTTGTGTTCCCCTATAGTTGATCACTATTTTAAATGATGAGTTATCAATTGTGAAAGGTACAAATGAGGAATCTTTCATTACTAAATTGAGCTATATAAGAGATCTCTATAAATGTTTTTAAAATTTACTTGTGTGTCATGTATCATGTCCAATCACTTAATGAAGTATAAGTAGCATCACTTTTGAATGATTTTGCAATAGATTGCTTGCAACCATGGGAAGCCTCATATGGAAACATCAATTGTAGTGCTCTTTTGGGACACATGCTAAGTACATATGTCGAAAACATAGTAGGCTGAATTCAAAAGCTATGTGGTAAAGCATGGCTTTTGTCCATACACCTTGCCATCTACATGAGAGATTTTGTTCCTTCTTTCACCATCTCCATTTTTTTTATGTGTATATGGTAGTGTACGCTAATGCTTTTACCTACATTGAGCTAGAAATGAATTGAAATCATAAGATATGTATTCCCCCCTCGATCAGTATGGAGGGTACCCAACTTACATGCTTACATATTTTCAGCCATAACCAAAAACTATTTGAAGCAAATAAACATTTCAGAAATTTCTTTGAATGGATACACCCATGCACACTTGTACAAATCATAAATGAAAGTCATGAAGTAAAGGTATTTACCGAAAGAACGTGTCCGCATAGTACCACAAACGTCATTATGAACAAGTTGCAACTTATGGGCAACTCTGACTAAATCATCTATTCGGAAGGAATAATGCTTCATTTTTCTCAAAATACTACCTTGAAATACATTTTTATAAGGTGCCTCAAGTTTGGCCACAGAGGACATCATTTCATATCTTTGTAGGCATAGCAAATTAGTAGAATTCAGATGACTAAGGCATGCATGTCAAAGCTTTGCAATTGAGATAGCCTAAGAACCTTGAAATAAACATGCTTAAACATTTACAAATTTTCCATAGTCTATGAGATTATAGAATCCATGATATAAACTGCGATAAGCAATAATAACATTTCCATTTGAGAGATCATGAATTGTACATATCTCGTCAACAAATTTGACAATCAAGCCAATCATGGCTAATGCTTTTGACCATAGGTATTTCTTAATCTCTTGCATATACAAAGCATCGAACAATTTGAAAGAACTACCATCAATAGTGTGCAAAATGATCTTACCAAATCATATGAATTCAATAGTTCTCTCAATTAAATCTACATACTCTGAAATAGAAATGACAATCTCTATGCTTATCGATGTTTCTTAACCAATTTAACAATAAGTTCTCTATCTTGAAAGGTGGAATTGAGGTATTTTTTATGCTCACATTAATGTATGTAATTTCACATTGATGTGGTGAACAAGGAGCTTGCACTCATGTACAAGAAAGTACCAAGCTATGTGGACAGAGATCAATCCACAAAAGCAATTAAGCCCAAAGCTTTGTGGAAAGCTTCAAACTTCTAACAAGGTAAAGCCTTTGGGAAAAGGTTTGCAATGTTCTCCTATGTGGGCACATATGCCAAACTAATCTCCCTAGCACAAAACCTCTCCCTGACATAATGATAATGAACCCCAATGTTCTTTGTGCAATCATGGAAAAGAGGGTTCTTGGAACTACTAATGCACTTTGCCCGTGAGTGAAGATGGTGGTGGTAGAAGACTAACCAACACCCAAATTAGCCAAAAGGTATCTGAACCACACACACTCAAGAATCCCTATGAAAGTTTCCCTATACCTAACCTTACAACTAGAAATGGCCATAGTATGCTAGTTCTAGCTCAACCAAGGTATGCATGAGCTACCAAGCATGAAGCAAAAACTACTACTGGACACACGAGTGTCATAACAACTAGTCTATTTTGAGTCAAAAGAAAAGCATGTAAATCGGGTAGCAATGATTCCCCCTTTGGACAGAAGAGCCCAAGTATACAAGTACCACTCAATTAGGGAAAGATGGTCTTAACCATTGGTCAATCCTTGACACCTAGGCAATGCATAACCTTGGCCATCTAAGAGATATGAAAATGAATATCAAGCTCAGTTATGCATAAGTAAATCAAGCATTCAACACCTACTAATAGAGGAGAACATCATATGTGTTGAGATATCAAGCTCAACATGTGATGATCCAGGATGACACATACGAGTTTTTTGTTTCTCTGACATGTATAGTGGTCACGCTAGTATATTAGGGATACTTCATTGAGCTTTATTAGATTTCTCTACCAAGAGTGATGGAACATTTTGTCCTTTCCAGCTCACTCATTCGCAGAGATTAGGTTTTTCCTTATGTACTGATCTTTACATATTGCATTTGTTGTATTCTTGTTTTTAGGTCATTCTTGTACATTCCCTTTATGTAATAGAAGAAGAAGAAGAAGAAGATCATTCTTCCTTGCCTCAATTTGTGTGTGTGCTTCTCCTTGAGAGTGAGAGTGTGTGTGTGAGCTCTCTTCCTTATCTCCTTACTCATGACATGGTATCAGAGCCAGCGTGGTTGTATAGAGCTCGTGGAGAAGGCGACGGTGAAGACTATGCGGCAAGGCGTGGAGAAAACACAATTTCACAAACGGCCTCTGTTTGCTACGAAAATCGGCATGAAGGTAGAAGACCTCAAAATATTTTCGAGAATTAACCCTTTAGGGTCACTCTTTTTGTCAGATCGAAGTTTCGGAGCCATCTCGACCTCCGTTTTGAGCCTGTAAGGTGGGGCCCACAGAAAAACCAGGTCAGTTTTAGAAACTGTAACTTGTCTTGTCTTCGGTGACACTCATACATTCTAGGTCTAGAATTTCAAGCAATTCTGTGTACTATTGATACACGAAACTATGTTTTTTTTTAGATCGAATTGTCACATCATAGTGCGATAGTGTTCAAGCATAAGTGCTGCTTGTAGTGTTTTGCAGTGTTGTGAATTGTTGCAGAAATGGAAAACATAGATAGAATGAGTCAGCTTATGAGTGATAAGCTGGACAAGAACAACTTCCATGCTTGGGGATTCAGAATGATGAATTTCCTGATGGGAAAATGCTACCGGAAGTACATCAAAGGAGAGAATGAAAATGCTCAGGAGTTACCAGAAAGGAATTGGACTGCAGACCAATTAAATGCATATGAGGAATGGAATCAAGGAGCATGAATGGTAATGTATTGGCTATCTGTTAGCATAGAGGATAGCATGATTGGACACATACAGGATGCCAAGGCACCAAAAGAGGCTTGGAACAATTTGGTCACTTTGTATGAGACTAATACAAAGGCACGGAAATTGCAACTCAAGAACGAGCTGCATACATTGGAAAAGAAGAGTATGTCGGTAAATGACTACACTCTAAAAATCAAAACCATGTCACTTGCATCTATTGGCGTGAATGTAGATGATGATGATAAGGTGGAAGTGTGCCTTCGTGGTGTAGGAGCTTCATATAAGCAGCTTCGAACTTCCATACACACCAGGGAAAATATTCCAAATTTTGCTGATCTGGTATCTATGCTGATTATTGAAGAAAAGAATCTTGGTGAGGATTCAAACTCCCAAGCAAAGCCCAGTTCGGAGCAGGTATTCTACTCTCGCACAGGAAGAGGTAGAGGTAGAAGTTTTGGAAGTGGAAGAGGAAATAGTAACCAAGACCAAGGTCAACAACAGAATCATGGAGGAGGAAGAGGATAGTTTCAAGGCAGCAGGAGCCAAAGAGGTCATAGAAATTTCCAAAGAAATGATTCAGGTAATGATAGTAAAGGATGTTGGAATTGTGGTAAACCTGGACACTCTGAACGTGATTGCAGGTTGAAGAATCAAAATAACAGAAGGCAACAAAACAACTATGCATCCACAAGTGCAGATGATTCTAAGAAGCTGTTTATGGTTCAACATCACATGATGAATACGATGTCTTCTCGTGTTTCAAAATTGAATGATAATGTCTAGTATGTTGATTCAGGTGCTTCAAATCACATGACCAGTCATGCAGAATGGTTTAGTAGTCTGCAAAAAATGCCAATTCCAAGATATGTTGAAACAAGTGATGATATGTTGCATCCTATTGAGCATACAGGAAACATAGCATTGTCTATGGAGGACGGGAAGGTAAATCATCTTTCTGATGTGTTGCATGTTCCAAATATAACAAAGAATCTAGTTTCTGTTAAACAAATGGATGACGAGGGATTACAAGTCAGGTTCAATGTTGATGGATTGTATGTAGAAGAGTACAAGCAGGATGGACGATTGGTTGCCAAAGGAAACAAAGTGGGTAGGATGTTCACCTTAAATATGAAGATTCCTGAAATGAATGCAGTCATGTTTGCAAAAGGTGCAGGTGTTATTGTAGATATAGAGATGTGGCACAAACGGATTGGACATGCAAACTTGCAAAGGCTGAAATTGATGCAGTCAAAGGAGAATGTTCATGGACTACCAAATTTCAAAGTTGCAAAAATGCAAAAGGTATGTGCAGCATGTCAATTTGGTAAACACCCAAGAGCATCATTTCCACATGACAAGCATGTTAGTGAGAATGTACTAGAAGTAGTACGTACAGATGTTTGGGATCCAACAAAGACCACAACTATGGGCAGTTGCAGGTTTTCTGTTACTTTCTTTGATGACCATGCACGCAAAGTATGGGTATATTTCATGAAAGAGAAGAGCGAGGTGTTCACTCACTTCCAAAATTTTAAACTTATGGTGGAAAAGCAGACAGGGAAGTACATTCAGACATTAAGATCTGACGGAGGAGGTGAATACATGTCAAATGAGTTCAGCAGTTTTCCAAAAAATCATGGAATTCGGCGTCAGTTTTCATGCTGGTACACACCACAACAAAATAGCGCTGAATGCAAAAATAGACATATTGCAGAAATAGCAAGAGCCTTAATGGCTGAGAAGAATATGCCTCATTGTTATTGGGCAAAAGCTGTGCATACTGTTGTATACATCATGAACAGAACTTCGACTGCTGTTGTACATCAAGTTACATGTGAAGAGAACTTTACAGGTAAAAAGCCAAATTTATCACATCTGAAAGTTTTTGGTTGTATTGCATATGTACATGTCCTAGATGAATTGAGGATGAAGCTTGATCCAAAAGTTGAAATGTGTGTCTTCATTGGATACTCCCTTGAGTAAAAGGGATATAAATGTTATAATCCACTCACACGACAGGTAAAGGTGAGCAGAGATGTGGTATTTGATGAAATGTCAAGCTTCTATGTAGATGCCAAAGAAGGACTGATTCTTGAACCAAATGACAAAGAAAATGCTAAAAAATCAAGTGCAAAATCTCAGGTTTTGAGTGGACTCGATGCATCCCCAAGCAATAGTTCCAACTCAAATCCATGGAGTGGAAGATTACGTGGGAATTTCAGTCCAGCAAATTCATCAAATACATCCAAGAAAGGTAAAGAAAAGCTTTCTATTGGTCATAAAACATATGCAGATTTTGAAGATGTTGATGGAGATTCAAGTAGTTTAGAAAAGAGTCTTGATTAGGAACTTGGATTGCCATCACTGAAGACTCCAGGAGTAAGAAGGGCACATGCAGATGATACAAGGAGAAGTGACCTAGGACCAAGAAGATCTGGGATGATGCGGAATTCAGTGCAACAATTGACATATGATAGTTACATGGCTGGTCATTGTGCCTACATGACAAAGGTAATACAAGATGCTGAACCTTCTTGTTCTGAAGATGCAATTGGAATTGTAGATTGGGAAAAAGCTTTGGATGAGGAGATGGCTGCACTTTATGGAAATGATACATGGAAGCTGGTTCCATTGGCCCAAGGAAAGAAACCCATAGGCTGCAAATGGGTTTACAAGGTAAAGCATAATGCTGATGGTAGCATAAGCAGGTATAAAGCACGATTGGTAGTTAAAGGATATGCATAGACATATGGCATTGATTTTGAGGAAACATTCAGTCATGTAGCTAAAATTTCTACTATTAGGACACTTGTTGCATTAGCTACAGCAAAAGAATGGACTTTGCATCAGATGGATATGAAGAACGCTTTCCTACATGGTGAGTTACAGGAAGAAGTATATATGGACCAGCCACAAGGATATGAAGATTCAAAGCATGGAGAATATGTTTGTAGGTTGCAAAAGGCTTTGTATGGGCTGATGCAAGCCCCTCGTGCATGGCATGCAAGGATTGCTGATTACTTAACCAGCATTGGGTTTTCTATGTGTGATGCAGATCACTCACTATATGCAAGGAAGGCTGATGATGGTCTCACTATTGTGGCTATTTATGTTGATGACCTGATTGTAGCTGGTGATAATGAAGGAAGCATCAAAGAGGTAAAGAAACTTCTTATGCAAGAATTTGACATGAAAGATCTTGGAGTGATGTGTTGTTTCTTGGGCATCGAGTTTATACATACAGAAACAGGTATATGGATGTCGCAAAGGCAATATGCCTTGAATATGCTGCAAAAGTATGTTATGGCTAATAGTAAGCTAATTTCTATGCCATTAGATCAAAATTTGAAGTTGGATACTACATCAGGTGAAGCATTAGAAAATGCTACTATGTACAGGAAAATTGTGGGAAGTCTTATATATCTCACAATTACAAGTCCTGATCTAAGTTCTATTGTTGAACTTGAAAGTCAGTTTATGCAGGTTCCGAGGAAGCCACATTTGGATGCTCTGAGGCGCACTCTATGTAATGTGAGTGCTACTCTGGATTATGCATTGTTTTATGAGGCTGGTGTAGATTTGCACGTTTATGGATACATCGATGCAGATAGGTGTTGGCAGCAGTCAGGGAACCGAAGGAGCCACAAGACGAAGAGAGTTAGAGCGAAGGGACAGCACAAGCAGACATGGCAGTCAACGACGATCTGGCAAGTAGGCCAATAATTTTCTTCATGAACAAGCAAGTACGAGCATTCACGCAGATCTAGCACTAAGGCAACCCTTTAATTTTTCAAAATCCTTACACAAATTAAAAGTGATTCTCATCACTAACAACCCCTGTAAATACCATGTTCACCTTTTTGTAGCTCCATTTTGTGCAAGCCGAGGAGTCCTCGAGCTTGAGGAGCCTTAGAAGTAGTTACTTGCCAATTTTCGTAATTTTTAGATCTCATTTGAGCCCTCAAATAAGCCATGGAACCTAATTTTTAACTAGGCCGGACACTAGGTATGAACAGGGCCAAAGCTAGTCAAAAACTATAAAAGGAGCTAGTGAGCTCATTTTTGAGGTTAGATTGTAATTGGAACGAACTTGTAAGAGCTTTTTGAAAGTAATCTAAGAACTCCATTGCTCCTCACTCTTTGTCTTGCCGTGTGTGCGCATGTGTGTGTATGTGTGTGCATGTTTGTGTGCTTCTCACTCACGCACTTGTGCCTCCACTTGCTCGAGGTCTTCATACCATCCTCACGTCTTCCCGGATTGACATTAAAGGAGGTGCTACTCATCACTGAGCTACACCAAATTTTGGCGCCGTTGCCGGGGATCGAACTTTGAGGACGAGCGTGTGATGGTAAGACGTAGAGTTGACGCGTTGGAGTTGTAGGTATTTTCTTCACTTTCATCTATTTTCTTGTTTTTTCTTCACCATCTTCATCACCATCATCATCATCATCATCTCCCACCTCCATCTCCATCATCGCAAAAATCTTCAGTTTTGATCATATCACCTTCTCCACCTCATTTCCCTCATTTCATTGGTGAGAGAGAGCGAGAGAGCGAAATTGTGTGTGCTGTTTTTGCATGTTTCTTGAGCTGTCTTGCAGGTACAGGCCGCATCATCGTCCGAAGCATTCTGCGCAGGTACGAAATTCGAAGTAACTGTCTGTGTGTCGCCGACCTCTGTCAATCGCGACCGACAGAAAAAATGCACAAATTGCCAAACAAAGTGCAAAACCATGATCTACAGGCCTAGAGCTTCCCAAAAATGTGCTTAGAATTTTGAAACTCCTCAGATTTCTGTCAATCGCGATCGCTCTGTCAATCGCGATAGACAAACCACAACGGACAGACCTGTCAATCGCGATCGACACGTCAATCGCGACCGACAGCCCATGATGGCTTTGTCAATCGCGACCGACAGAGTCAACGACCGATTGACCACGACCGACGGATCATACGCGTGACACGTGTCAATTGCGATCGAGCCATCAATCGTGATCGACTCATCAATCGCGACTGACAGCCCACGACGGCTCTGTCAATCGCGACCGACACAGTCAATGATTGTTTGACCACGACAGACAGACCCTCGCAACCGACCTGTCAATCACGATCGACGCATCAATCGCGATCGACAGAGTCAACAACTGTTTGACCACGATTGACTGAATTTTCGGCCACGTGTCAATCGCGACTGACAGCCACGACGGACCTGTCAATCGCGACCGACAGACTTTGCGAACACGTTAGAAGGGCAAATTAGGTCAAATTTTCAAGGCAAAAATGATGGTCTAAATTTTGGCCAAGTGTGGGACAAACACTAGGGTGTAGTATTGCATTACGAGGGCATGACCCAAGTAACTCGAGAATTCTTGTTTGCCTGTTAATCTAGTTTAATCCTGTCTTAGCCCCAAAACCCTGAACTGGCATAACTTTCTCATACGAAATCCGTTTGCCGTGATTTTTGTTTTGTTGGAAAGCTCGCGGGGAGTACAACAAAAACATCGACTGGTTACGGTTAAATTAAGATCAGGAATATTAGATAGGGTATTTTGAAGTTGACCATACCCAGGGGGAACAAAGTTCAGGGATTTCTAGAGTTGTGTCCAAAAAATCATAGTGCAAATTGGTGAAGTGTTACATGAATGAAAGTGCTTGGTTCTGTCTTTTGAATTTAAGTCTTGAGCTAACGGTGGGCTTTTTACAGGTCCTTTGAGAGCAGCGAAGGGTACGCAAGGCAAGAGTAAGTGCAGGCTTGGGAACACGCGTCTTGGGCACACCAGGGCAACAACACAAGGAAAGGAACTCAAGGTTGGAAAACCCGCAACACCCTCTGTCAATTCTTAGTTTAGGCTAAGTGCGGGTAGTGTTAGAAGTAATTCCAAGAAACGATAGGCACGAGATAAATCAAAGACTATCTAAGAAATCAAGTGCAAGTCAAGAGATAACTTGTGTGTGTGTGAACGACAACCTTAAAGGAAAAGAACCTAACGTGAAACGACCAAACTAAAGTGCGAAATTAAACTCAAGTATTCCTAATGACGTGATATCAGACAAGAGTATAAACACAATAATCAACATAAAAAGGGAATTAAGTAATTGATACAAAGGACTCAGAAACGTGGTTGTACCTGGGACAAATTGGGTTACTCAGTTAGGCATATGAACCTTAGATCAGGACGGCATCTAGTAAGAGAGAGACAAAGCCTTAGGTCTTCAGAGGCTAGTGTCAATCATACTGCGAGGTCTTGGGCCCAGCAGTTGAGTCACTACTCGCATTACCCTAGCTCTGATACCAGTGAATCAGGGATGTCTCAAGGCATGGAGAGACCTACAGGAAGTTCAGGAGTGCCTTACTTGCACCGGGTAGAAGGCCTATACAAAACACAGTTGGAATACCTTAGGACCAACCGATTAGGTGCCAGCATCTATGAGGACGGCCTAGGAAGATCTGTGGTACATATTAAGAATCCTGATCAATCCATTGGACTAGAGCGCCCAGCTGTCAAGTTTGAAAACGGAGCATACTTGGACAAAGAAGGAACCATATACGTAGTCACCAGTCACCCAGATAGGACGGACGAATTTGGAAATGTGATCCCAGAAGCGGACCTAGGGGACCTAGAGCAAGGAAACATGGGTACAGAACCTAGAACCCCTCGAGGCAAATCGGTTCTCACTAGGATTATCACACCGGAGTGGATTCCTCAGGATAATAAGAGCATAGATTTGCTCCTCAATCGAGAAACTGATGAAGCCTTTTGGAGGTATAAATCTGATCAGCCAACTGATATAGGAACAATCATGATCTATGAGTTTAAGGATCCTGATAGTCCAGGTAGAGTGACCTACTTAGATCACGCTTCGGAGAGGATCTTCGTGGTGACAGAAAATGATAGGCATGCTTACACTTGGAAGGGTGAATTCGTTTTCCCCCGACCAAGATCGAATGTATCCTATGGTCACCCTGGTGCTGGAACATCCCAAGCTCATGGAATGCAAAGAGACAAAAGTAGAGATAGACCAGAAGTCAGCTTTGCCAACCCAGTGGGCAGGGAAAGAACGAGGACGGAAACAAATAGAGTAGAACCTGAGATACTTAGAGCTCACAGGAATCAAAGAAATGCGGAGGAGTTCCCTCTACCACGACCTAGAGAGCACACAAGGACTTTGAGACCGACTCAGCTAGTTAAGTCCATGAAGAATTACTTCGATGGCACTGGAGACCCATACGATCATGTGGCTGAGTTTAGGCAAGTCCTGAGAGCTGAACAAGTGGAGGATCTATTCACGCAGTACAATGCCTTTGGTCTGACCCTTAGGAACACTGCCCTGACATGGTTTCAGCCACTAAATGAGAGGCAGTTCAGGAGCATAGACCAACTACTAGAGGCTTTCATTATTGAATTCTCTAAGAGTGGCATAAGGCATAATACCTCCTCGCTGATTCACAGCTTCAAGCAAACCCCTCAAGAAACCGTGAGACTTGCAGGAAGAAGATTTAGACAATACTTAGAAAGATGCCCTGTTTCAGAGTTACCCACACCAGCCAAGCAAGTGGCTTTATTTTTTGATGGAGTGCTAAGTACTAAATTGAGATCTTATGTGTACTTGAAGGACCCTAGGACCATAGAAGATTGTATACGCATGTGCATTGATATCGAGGATAACCTAGGGGAGGAGTTAGAGCTCTCCAAAATATACAAGGATTCAGATAGTGCATCTAGCCTCTCTTCCACGCAATCCACATCAATTGAGGAACTTGCAGAGAAAGTAGCTCAGAAATTAGGTGTAACTAGCAAACAAATCCCAAGGTTTGCCCCTGTGAAAAGGTGCTATACTTGTGGCGGCGACCACATGGCGAATGTATGTCCCATTATGGCCCAACCCCTAGTTAATCCTAGTAGCCAGTACTGCACTATAGAACGAAGGTACACCAATCACACTGCGCAAGATTGCCCCTACAATAAGCAAACAGTTAGGCAAACTTACCCTCAACCCTATCCACCGCAGGGAAGATACCAGAACCAGTACCCTCCACATCCATATGGCAGGCCATAGCAACCTTATCAGCAACCATACCAAAACCAACAAAGACCTCAGCCTGTGCTAGCACAACAACCCCCAGCTCCAGCTAATGTGATTCCGGTAAAGTATGTTGTTGCAGAAGAAAACCTAAATAGAGCTATAGTCCCTGTAACACCTTTGCTCTCTGAAAGTGACCCCAGTGACCATAGCTTTGATTCTACACATGTCGATAGTCCCCAGGCCTACTACATGCAGTCTCCTGAGCATGGTGAATCTTACTATAGCGAAGAGCCAAATGAACCTAGTTGGGAGTCAGATTACTCAAACGTCATGTATACAAACCCCAATCCTAAGCCTCAACCTAGGCAGGTAAGACCCCCATTCCCTAGAGGACCATGCTACAGATGTCAGGGAGATCACCTCATTCGTGATTGTCCCTTACCTCCACCTACACAACCCCAGTCAGTGACAATTCAGGGCTTTTGCCAAGAATGTGGAAAGGAGCATCTCTTACGAGACTGCCCTAAGAATCCTAATAATATGCCAAAAATCACTCCTATTAACGTTATTGGGTTGGTGGTAGACTCCACAGGAAGTGTGACATCCACCGCACCAGTACAAGTAGTGACTAGAGCTCAGGCATTGCAGCAGAATCAAGGGGTAAACCAGGATAAGAACCCAGAGGCTAGTGAAACCGAGAGCATAACAAAGAAAAGGACTAGAGCGTGGAAAGATAGTCGGGAAAGAATGAAAAGACAATGGGCTAAAAAGATGAGTGAACTTGAGGAAAGTATAAGAGAAACCAAAGCCAGGATAACTGAACTCACATCTCAAACTCCCTCTCACACTACCCCACCACCACCATTCCCATCGCCACCCAACCCGCCACCTTCCAACCCACCTCATACGATTCCACCACCCCCTAGAGTAGGATCAGTATTAGCTGATCCCACTCCTGAAGACATAGACATGATGCTTAAAGCATATCAGGCCAGAATCCAAGAAGGGCCAAATGTCACGGATCATGACAAGTGTTACCCTAGAGCTGACCTAGAGATAGAAAGAACCAAGCTTTGCACGAAAATGGTCGCATTGGCTCAGACTATGTTTGAAGCCAGTCGCCTTTTCAATTACTCGGGCTCAGCCAAGACGCAATTACACTTGGATGGACTTCTAGAGAAGTTAGAGGGCATAATTGCAAGATCTGCCAAGGAAGAAGAAAATCAAGAAAGAGATAACGCAAGCAAAAACATGAACCATTCCCCACCGAAAGCTTATGTGCCCAATTCCACTGAACCAGACAACCCCCCCTCCCTAGAAAGAATAGAGAAGCTGATTGCACAATCAGAAAAGGAACCAGCCTCTCAACACAAGGGCAAGGCAAGTGAAAGAGTAAGCATTCCTGCTCAGGAAGCCTATGTGCCTGAAGCCTATGTGCCTAACTCTACGGAGCCAGACACATCATCTTCTATGAATCGGTTCACACCAGAATTCCTACGCGAGATTCAAGAAGACAAATGGGCTAAAGAAAGTGAAGTCCCTCCTCCCATTGAACTTGTGGATGAGGCTCATGACCAATTCCCACAAGACATCCCATCCATTTATGGAGAGCAGGAGAGTACCCAATCTCAAGAAAGATTAGACTTTGAGTCTAATTCTTTACAAGAACTACCCCATTTCACAGGCCCATGGGAAGCAAGGTCCACCTGTATGAGAGCACCTACAGTCATGGTCAGAAACGAAGATTCACTCATACCTAGGAACACAGAGGTAGTGAAGAACACCAAAGTGCAGTGCAATCTCACTTTGGAAGAGCTGCTTAAGGTTAGACCAGAAGTGTGGAAACATGTAGCCAAACAAGTACCAGAGATAGCAAAACCTCGTTCCCAGGTAGGATCACATAGGACAGTGCCAGAGATACCCTTGGATAAGATAGGAGACATGTGTGAAGGTGAAGAAGGGAACACCTATCTTCCCATTACCTACCAGGGGTACACCACCAAGGCAATTTTGGACTCAGGTGCAGGAGTTGCAATTGCCACCACTTCCCTATGGAAGCGTTGGGGCAAGCCAGCACTCAGGCCAACGAGAATGAAATTGTAGATGGCCGATGGTCATATTGAGAGACCCTTAGGATTGCTAGAAGGAATAACTCTCACCACTTGTGGTGTCGAGTTTGAGCATACATTTGCTATATGTGACTTCAGCAAAAATCATGCCTATGAGATGATTTTGGGAAGACCATTTATGCGACAGTTGCAAGTGGTACAGGACTGGGGAACCAACTCTTTGTACCTGCAGCACTTAGGTGTTACGACCAAAGTCTATCTTAAGGATTACTCTCATAGAGATGTACCTCCTATCCAATGGAATCCCATCCATAGAGCCAAAGATGATACGGAATCGGTGCATTCCATGGGGTCAGGATCCTCTTGGATGCATGAAGACACCCACTTATGGATGTGCAAAGTAGCAGTAGACGAAGAGAAGAGAGAAAAAGCCAGAGAGGTAGGTGCAAAAGAAACCCATAGATCAATCCAAGACCCAGCCTATGCACCTGTAGTTTTTCCAGACGAAGAATTTGAACCTCACGGCTGGGCAGAAATTTTAGCAACCATGGATGTAGCCATCAATGAGGAACAATGGACACCTCACTGTGATGAGGATGGCTATGACATTTCAGTCTTCTATATAGAGCCAATCATGGGAGAGGCAGTTCTAGAAGAATGCGAACCTAGCCCTGATGCATTTGAGGATGCAAGTGACTCCGATCTAGCGTCAATCATCATGGACCCACCATTTGCATCAGATGAAGAATACTTCCATGAAGTAGAATTTCAACCCCAGAGACATGGAGAGCTTACAAACGATGTAAGATTAGCCACACATGTGACCCCGAAGGAAGAAGGAAAGAAACGAAAGAAGAGAGAAGTCTCACCAGAAGAGGAAGAATCTTTGTTTGAGGTCCCGGAAAATTTTAAGAAGTATGAGATAGATGACAGGAGGGTCATGATAAGAATGCCTAAACGAGAGGCACAATCAAGAGAGGCCTATGATAACAAAGAAACCACCAAGAAAATAGTAGTGGCCCTAGAAGAAGGAGAGGAGAGATGCACGTACATAGGCCATGACCTAACAGAGGAAGAAGAGCATGCGTTGATAGCCTTGCTAAGAGAATACAGAGATGTATTCGCTTGGAGTTACAAGGATTTGAAAGGTGTTGACCCTGATATATGCTCACACACTATCCCCATGACCTCAGATGCTAAACCCTCTAAGCAAAAGCCCTATACATATAACGATAATTACGCTGCTAAGATCAAAGAAGAGATAGATAGACTGGTTGAAGCTGGATTTATCTATGAAATCGAGCACACTGAATGGGTATCCCCCATCGTAGTGGTGCCCAAGAAAAATGGAAAGCTGCACGTATGCATTAACTTGAAAAAGGTTAATGCAGCCACGATTCGAGATAACTATCCGCTTCCCATCACAGAGCATCTCTTAGAAAGAGTAGCCGGCAAGGAAGTGTACAGCTTCCTCGATGGATTTTCGGGCTACAATCAAGTCGCCATTGCTCCAGAAGATCAGCACAAGACAGCTTTTGCCACAGAGTGGGGTATATTTGCCTTTCGTGTAATGCCATTTGGGCTTACCAATGCACCAGCGACCTTCCAAAGACTAATGTGCCATGTATTTAAAGAGTTCCTGAGGAAGAATTTAGAAGTCTATGTTGATGATCTTTGTGCTCATTCCAACATTAGACAAACCCATATTCCTGAACTCAGAAAAATCTTTGACAAATGTAGAGAATATCAAGTCTGCCTGAACCTAGAAAAGTGCGTTTTTATGGTCAGGCAAGGCAAGATTCTAGGACACATAGTGTCAAAAAATGGCATATCCACCGATGAAGAGAAAGTGAGAGCCATAGCAGAGCTACCTAGGCCAAGGAATGTCAAGGAAGTACAAGCTTTCATGGGACATTGTGGTTACTACCGCCGGTTCATTCACATGTATGCTGTCATTGCAAAGCCCATGTACGGACTTCTGACTAACTTTGAGTGGACGGATGAATGTGAGAATTCCTTCCAGGAGCTTAAACGAAGATTGTGTTCAGCACCAATCTTGACCACACCAGATTGGAGCAAGCCATTCCATGTTCATGTGGATGCCTCCAATTATGCTATTGGATGCGTACTTGCACAACCTACGGGTGAAGGTAATATGGATCTTCCAATTGCCTATGCCAGTAGACAATTGAATGCAGCTGAACGGAATTACACCACTACGGAGAGAGAAGGCTTAGGCATGGTATATGCAGTTAAGAAATTTAGACACTATTTGCTTGCAAACAAGTTTAAAATTTTTACTTACCATCAAGCATTGTTATATCTCGTAAACAAGCCATGCAATACAGGAAGATTAGTAAGATGGTTTCTCTTGCTAATGGAATATGATTTTGAGGTTGTGGTAAGGAAAGGTAGGACTCATTTGAGAGCAGATCATCTCTCTAGGCTCACATCTGGAGAAGCCCCACAAGGAGTATCAGATGACCTTCCTGATGCTTACTTGTTTAATTTGGAAATGGTGCCGCAGTGGGCTAAGCCATTGGTACCAGTATTGACATACGGGCCTAACCATCCGGTAGTAAACACACAGAATAGAGAGGTTGTGAAAGCCCAAAAGTACCACATCATGGCACGAAGCATGTACAAGCACACAGATCAAGGAATCTTGGCTTGTTGTGTGGAAGAGGACGAGTACAATAAATGGTTGCATTTAGCACATGTAGGTGCGTTAGAGCAACACTACTCAAAACAACGAACCCTACAGACACTAAGGAGACTCGGAGTGCATTGGCCAACTATGGAAGCTGATGTCCAAAAGTTGTGCAAGGAATGCCCAATCTGTTGCACTAAACCACCTGTGGAACATGCCACTCTTTATCAAGTATCCATAGTGCCAGATTGGAGTGAACCACTAGTATCCTTCCTGAGGACGAAAACATTCCCTCCAGACATGACTCTGGCTAGGAAGAGGAGTTTAGAACAAGAAGCCCTGGATTACTCACTCATTGGTGATAATCTATACAAGCGTGGTAAAGATGGTTACGTGAGGCTATGTGTCCATGAAAGTGAATATCTTAAGATCTTGGAAACTGCTCACCAAGGTGTAGCAGGAGGACACTTTGGACCAGATCGGGTGATCAAGGCAATACTATTTGCGGGCTTCTGGTGGCCGACCCTTCACATGGATGCACATACCTATGTGAAACGATGTGATGTCTGTCAGAGAACTCAGTATCCTATACGTAAAGATGAGATGCCACTGAAACCTATGATGGGTGGACGTGCATTCTCTAAGTGGGGAATAGACTTTGTAGGTCCTATTAATCCCCCAGCTAAGGGTTCCCATGCAGAATATATCATTGTTGCAACAGACTATCTAACTAAGTGGGTAGAGGTAAAAGCCACAACGAAGAACGATGCTCAAACAACTGCTAAATTTTTGTTTGAAAATGTGTTCACTAGATACGGGCTACCTATAGAGCTAGTCAGTGATAGAGGTACTCATTTCTTAAATGAGGTTATTGAAAATCTGCTCCAAGAATTCTTGGTAGTACATAAGAAGTCTGCCCCCTATCACCCTCAAGCAAATGGCCAGGCTGAGAGCACCAACAAGATCTTATGCAGTGTATTGACGAAATTAGTGAACAACAAACGCTCTGATTGGGACAAACAGCTACACCACGTTGTTTGGGCATACCGAGTCGCCTACAAAACGGTACTCCAAGCCACTCCCTTTCAAATGGTGTTTGGTCAAAATGTTGTGCTACCTTTAGACTTTTTGATACCTACATTGAAAGTGGCACAAGAGCATGAATGGACGGGTCATGAACTCTCCTCTAGGCTTTTTGACCTTGAACGATTAGGAGAAACAAGACTGAGAGCAGCTGCAGGGATATATGCAGCAAAGAAACGACAGAAGGCATACTTTGATGCCCACGTTAAGGATAAAGGTTTAAAGGCAGGCGACTTAGTTTTAGTCTACACATTAAAGCAACATGCAAGGAAGCTAGAAAAGAGAGGCTACGGACCTATGATCATCAATAGGATCTCCACGAGTGGAGCAGTACAATTAGCCACTTTAGAGGGTGATGTTCTCCCAAACTATATTAGCGGATGCAGAGTCAAGCTGTATCAGGAACCCCTCACGGAGGAAATGCTAAGTCGACTCAATACTGCTAAGAAACGCAAAGAGGAAGAAAAGCGAATTCGAGAAGAAGCTCAAGCAGAAGCCCTAGAGCGCATACGGAGAATGAAATTAAGAAGACAAGGTAGAGAGCACCCTACGCAAGATGCATATGCAGATCAAGGATACGACGTGGCTATGTGTGAAGTTTCAGGTGTTAGCTCACATAGGATAACTGATCGACGTCCTTTCATAACCTTAGATATAGGACAAGGAAAGAGTGCAAGGACTGTAAGAGCCTTGATTGACTCAGGTGCAGCCACTAGTGCTGTTAAATTGTCTTACTGTCAAGAGTTGCAATTAACTGTCAATCCTGTGGAAGCATATCTCATAGGATTGGGAGGTGTGGAAACCCCTTGCATGGGCGAGGTGGAACTTCCCCTCTATATTCATGATGAGGCAATGACAGTTAAAGTACTAGTATGTCAAGATGAGGACCTCACGGAACCCCTTGTCTTGGGTCAAGACTGGATCTATGACCAAGCAGTCAACTTAAACTTAAGAAGTGGACTTCTTCAGGTATGGGTGAATCAGACTAGAATTACAATTGAGTTAAATAATGGAGCACTCAAGGAACTAGAAAAGACACGGACTCCTGGTCCCTCCAGGGGTACACATGAAGTTGACCATGCTGTTCTTGTCCAAGGCTATGTGATGCAGAAGAATGAAGATCTCAAAAAAGGAGTCAGAACCACAATGGAACTCCCTTCTTTTCCAAAGACCAGAAGGAGGTAGCAACTAAGGGCAGATCAATCACTGAAGACTCTCCAAGCGAGAGACCAAAGGAACGCGCGAAGCAGAACAACTCAGCCGTTGAGACAAATGTGGGTGCGGAAAGACGGGCTGCCGATCGTAACGAAGTCGCAACAACGGTCCCAACTTCCTATTAGTAATCAACGACTTGATGCTAATAAGAAGACTCCTAAAACCTCTGTTGAGAAAGTGAAATCCATTTGGGTACCCAAGAAGTCGATGAAGGCTGACCCACAATCAAGACAAATTTGGGTGCCTAAGGCTTGCTTGCGGGCTCAACTAGTCCCACACAATTCACATCTTACACGACATAGTTCACTTGCTCGAGCAGCCGCCACCCACTCTTGTCTGATACACTCGAACACACTGCCACCTAGAAGCACGCACAGACTCACTCGTAAATGGGTCCCGATGACACAACAACTCCCAGTAGAATTACTCATGCAACCCTCCCGAATCTCCACAAAACCAAGACCAAAAGCCATTCATGGTGTTTGGCAACCTAAGACTTGTAATGAACCCCCGACCCCAATCTGTGAATTCATCTCCACTTACTAACTGCATTAGTCAGACAGCTCACCTTTCCATCTAGCTCCTAGGACTCACCAGGCATTAACTACACACACAGTCATCGTGCACTTACTAACCACTGACTCATCATCTACCTCATGTTAATGTTGTAACGGGGACAACAAGGGGTTTATTCTGTCCATTACAATGTTAACACCTGGTTCTATATTCTCACAGAACCAACAAGCAAGCAGGGCCATGGCAGAAGCCGGAGGTGCCAGTTCTCAAGCTGGATCCAGTGCACAGATTGTGGACATAGAAACACTCCTACTCGAACCACATCTCACCGAAAGACCGCAAGAACTTCAAGCTGTGCATGTCCTCCCAATTCAGGATCCTCCTCAGGGACACACCTCTCACGTCGGCAAACACGCTCATTGGTTCAGTGATGTTGCTGGACCATTGGGTGATGGAACCTATTTCTGGGAAGCAGAATTGGAGTTTAATGGTAAATGGGGACGCTGCCATTTTTTCACGCGCGCGTTTGAGAGCTATCAGAATGCCGAAGTCATGCGTTCAGTATGGACCAAAGCTGGCTTGGACAGTTATTTCAGGGCCCACTTACCAAAGCCGGATTTCTTGCGTTGTTCTTATCTTATCAGTACTATCACTCCGAGCAGGGCCAAGGGAGGCGACAGCACCTTTGTGTTACCCTCACTGTTGCCGGGCCATGAACTTAAAAGATTCAAGCTGACCCTCAATCTGGTACGAGAAGCATTGGGCATGTATGGTATGCACATCCCCACTGAAAAGGAAACAATGGTTCCAGGCAGAATGAAACATAAAGATCTCAATAAGCTGAAGGATATGGTAGCGATGACACCGACCATCGCTCTTCACCTACGGACCGTCATGCAGCATTTTGCTTTCCCCGCCCAGGAAAGATTCACCATGCCCCCAAAGAAAATATGGTTTAGCTTGTATCTGGCAGAGACAGAAAGCCTCCCCATCAACGTACCACATTGGATCATAGATCAGATTCACCTAGCCCATCAAAGGTGGAACAAGAAGCAGAAGAATGTGCTTCACGGATGTTGTGCTCTAACCAAGATAATCTACGGATGTCTTGCCTATGACGTGCCTATTCAGCGGGCACTCATATGGCCCCGGGCCCAGGAATTCCAGAGAAGGCTATCAGCGGCAGGTCCCCCGTCAAAGAAGATGAGAGGGGGAGTCCAATTACCCTGCACTCAACCAAGGGGAGCCACCACTACACCAGAAATTACCCCTCCCCAGACACGACGCATTAGGCCATTCACCATCCGGCTACCAAGACCAAGTACAGAGGGACCCAATCTGGTATTTCCACCCGTCCCATCAGATTTGGAATTTCCACAAAGCTTTACTCTCAATGATCTCACTGACGAAGAAGTGGCTAGACTAATCTATGACTCTAATCTCGAGACGGAAACAGAGCGAGCTCAGGAACCACAACCCCATACAACAACATCAGCCCCCACCCAACCACAAGTTGTAGAAGTCGATGTCGAGGAACAAGACACCGAACAAGAGGAAGAAGCCTACGAGGAACAAGAGTATGACGAACTTTCAGAGTTAGCAAGTGCCCCTGCGTATTCGGCACAAATAAAAAGACTATATCGAACCATGCAACTAGTTCAAGAACAGCATAAAATGTCACTTGAAGCAGGCAAAAAACTCATGAACCAATTGCTAGCGGAGGAAGGCGTGGACGATATGTTCATTGAGTCCATAAACCTACATGCCGATGCAGTAGGATTGGATGAGGCCATTCATGAGGCAATGGCCTACATTCACCGATTTGAGAAAAGGGTTCCCGCTCGTCCCATGAGGTCCGGGAAACAAATTCATATCAATGTATCAGCACCAGGAGAGACAACGCAAGCAGACGAACATCAGGAAGCACCACTGTCACCACCCTCCCCCTCTCACTACACAACTCACTCCACCACGTGACACGAACACCACCACGTCCACTACCACCACAATCGTCATGGGAATTCCACTCTCTCCGGGAATCCAATTCGGGGGAGTCACCATGCCCACTTTCACCACTCTCTTCACTAACGTCACATCCACCCCACCCACAATCCCCATCTACACGGTCACTCAAGCAGTTGACACTATGGAAACATCTCCTGCCACTACACCGCTCCCTCCCCCCATGCCACCTCCATCTCCCATACCCCCTCCACCCACATCCCCACTTGCATCCACATCATTCACAACTCCCTTTCCCGCTCCCATTCCCCCTGCATCTTCACCCCTCCCTGCATCATTTAATGTAAATAGTATATTTCTAGCGTTAAATCAATGTGTATATCAGCTTCAGAATGAGTACAGAGCTCTGGACGGCCGGTATCAACAACTGACAACACATCACCAGAACTTACAAAGGCAATTTAAAATTCTGGAAGAGGAAAATGCAGATGTGAATCAACGTTATACAACGCTTGAGCAGGCTCACCAAACACTATTGGAGGCACCCCAACCATCGACAGAATCAGGCGTCAAACAACTAGAAGCCTTGCTCGAAGTATACCAGACCGATAACCTACGAGTCAGACGTAACTTGGCGCTACTCAGGAAACATATGGCCACGGCACTAGAAGAGAACAAGAGACTGCAAAAACAAAATGAAGAGAATCTGGAAGCGGCAATGGAAGGCTCTTCCCACGAGATAGATCCAGAGCAGTTCAAAGCAATTCCCACGGAGACGATGAAAACCATTTTGGAAAGCTATGCAGATCTCTTGGAAGCCCATGATGACTTGGAAAGAGAACGTGACACACTACAGAGCAGACTTAAGGAATAGGAAGAACAACCGAAGAGTGTCCCATCAACCTCTACCTCAGACGAAGTAAAGGCCTTAACTGAGCAGGTAGCAGAATTACAAAAGAGGTTACTGACATACGAGAGGCATCCCTCCCCAGTGGTAGAACCAGAGCCAGAAGAGTTGGTCCCTATTGAGGTAGATGATTCGTACGAAGAACCGTATGTTCCTATGCCAATGTCAGGCGGGCAACGAACCTCAGAGGGACTAGACACCTTGGAAGTGGAAGCACCCGAGTGGCTTCAGACACTGGAAAGGACAGCGAACACCCATGAAGAACGGGTGGCCATTCAGATCCAATCACTAGCGAACCTAGAAGAAACTGTCATAAAGTCAGAATATTTCAGAAGCATGTCTCATCATAGATGGATCGGCACCAATAATGACCAATATGTGCCATACTGCATACTTTTGGCCGATTACAACGCTGAGATTCAACGACGATGCGGCAAGCCTCCCACATTCGCTACACAATTTGGTCCAGATGATATACCGGAAAGTGCTAAGCATGGGTCCATCCATCAACCCACCTGGAGGATCAGGCTTTTGGAAACATATCCGGAAATGGTCCGAACCTGGAATAATATGCCGTTGTTTATTAAATATAATCCTTGTTACATTCCAGTTCTTCGACGACGCACCTGGCCTGAATTCACTATTGCCGTCAGAGACATCAAAGCCTGCGCAAAATGGTTAAATTACGTTTATCTAGCACCTCCACGCGGACCCCCCACGGTGAACTACATGATTTCTACAATCCGTCACTGGAGTATTTGGCTACGCAATAATCCCGATGTGATGGCCTAGATGTGTATGAAAATATTCGAATTAATGCTGATCACTTTCAGGACGTTTAAGAACATTAAGGACCCCCACTTCTCAGGAGCAGGCTTTGTGGCAAGAAACCAGGATCTAGTGTACGATATGAGTACCACCCCATCAATTGAAGTAATATATGCTTGGCACGCCAGAATCAAGTACCTCCCAGCCTGCTTTAAACAGACATTTGAGGAGATGTTCATCACAGGATTCTGGGAATATCACTCCGAAATCTTTATACCCAGACCATCACATCTCCTCCAATTATTTGCTGTGGAGAGAACTATTTACTCAGAACAATTGAGGGTGCCTCATCCAGATGTTCCCGGACCTGTGAATTAGGAAGATTTGCTCACAGATCTAGCACGCGGCTTGCGACTCGAAGAACACCACCTAGCCTCCGATGTCGTCCAATATTATGTTCAAAAATCCTCTAGACAAGGGTCTGTCAGGGGCGACAGACGCGAGAGTGGGGGGGGTGTTGGCAGCAGTCAGGGAACCGAAGGAGCCACAAGACGAAGAGAGTCAGAGCGAAGGGACAGCACAAGTAGACATGGCAGTCAACGACGATCTGGCAAGTAGGCCAATAATTTTCTTCATGAACAAGCAAGTACGAGCATTCACGCAGATCTAGCACTAAGGCAACCCTTTAATTTTTCAAAATCCTTACACAAATTAAAAGTGATTCTCATCACTAACAACCCCTGTAAATACCATGTTCACCTTTTTGTAGCTCCATTTTGTGCAAGTCGAGGAGTCCTCGAGCTTGAGGAGCCTTAGAAGTAGTTACTTGCCAATTTTCGTAATTTTTAGATCTCGTTTGAGCCCTCAAATAAGCCCTGGAACCTAATTTTTAACTAGGCCGAACACTAGGTATGAACAGGGCCAAAGCTAGTCAAAAACTATAAAAGGAGCTAGTGAGCTCATTTTTGAGGTTAGATTGTAATTGGAACGAACTTGTAAAAGCTTTTTGAAAGTAATCTAAGAACTCCATTGCTCCTCACTCTTTGTCTTGCCGTGTGTGCGCATGTGTGTGTATGTGTGTGCATGCTTGTGTGCTTCTCACTCACGCACTTGTGCCTCCACTTGCTCGAGGTCTTCATACCATCCTCACGTCTTCCCGGATTGACATTAAAGGAGGTGCTACTCATCACTGAGCTACAATAGGGCTCGTAGTACTCTAGATAGAAGATCTACTAGTGGCTTTCTTTTCTCACTTCGAGGTGCAGCTATTACATGGAGCAGTAAGAAGCAACCCACTGTTGCTTTGTCGAGTACAGAGGCTGAGTATGGAGGTGCGGCAATGGCAGCATGTGAGGCATCATGGCTAGAAATGTTACTTGTAGATTTAGGTGTGGAAGTGAGAAAGCCTATCACTATTTATTGTGATAATCTTAGCAGCATACTATTAGCACGGAATCCTGTTTTCCATGCTAGAACAAAGCATATCGAGGTACATTAGCACTTCATCAGAGAGAAGGTATTAGCAGGTGATATTGATCTTGTTTATGTGAGAATAGATGAGCAGGTTGCTGATATTTTCACCAACGCAACTTCAAGTTTCACGGTGCGAAGCATATGTTCATATCCCCAAGAATCTTAGAAAAGAGCTAGACCATAAGTCAAAGAAATGCAATTTTCTTGAATATGGTTGAGAAGGCCAATATGGATCTTGCTTATAGTATCTTGAAATAGGATTAGTGATCACAAGTAGTGATGTATCTTTAATGCGTACTTCATTATCACCTCCTACAATCAAGTAATCAACATAAATAGACATAATCATGATGCCATCATCACCCTCCCTTGCATATAATGAATGATCTACATCACACATAGAAAATCCAATGGTGGTCAAATAATCAAAAATCCTTGCATGCCGAGCACAAGGGGCTTGTCTAATTCCATGCAAAGCCTAATGCAACCTGCAAACATATTCCAGGTGCTTTGAATCTTCATATCCTTGTGGCTGGTCCATGTATACTTCTTCCTATAACTCACCATCGAGGAAAGCATTATTCACATCCATCTGATGCAAAGTCCATCCTTGTTGTAGCTAATGCAACAAGTGTTCTAATAGTAGACATTTTAACTATAGGGTTGAATGTTTCCTCATAATCAATGCCATAAATCTATGCATATCCTTTTGCTACCAACCGTGGTTTGTACCTACTTATGCAACCATCAGCATTCTACTTTACCTTGTAAACCCACTTGCAGACTATGGATTTCTTTCCTTGCAACAATGGAACAAGATTCCATCTAATGCTTCCATAAAGTGTAGGCATCCCCTCATCCATTGCCTCTTTCCAATCTGCATTTCCTATTGCATCTTCAAAACAAGAGGGTTCAACATCTTGTATTACCTTGTCATGTAGGCACAATTAAGAGCCATGTAACTATCATATGTCAATCGTTGCACTGAATTCTGCATCCTTCCAGATCTTTGTGGTCTTGGATAACGTCTCCTTGTACCATTTTCATGTGCCTTTCTTACTCTTGGAGTCTTCAGAGAGGGCACTCCAAGTTCCTCATTGAGGCTCTTTTTGGAGCCACTTGAATCTCCATCAATGTCTTCAAAATCTACCTTTCTTGGATGTGTTTGATGAACTTCTTGGACTGAAATTTCCACTCAATCTTCCACTCCATGAATTTGAGTTGGAACTATTGCTTGGTGATGCATCTAGTCCATTCAGAACTTGAGATTGTGCACTTGATTTTACAGCATTTTCTTTGTCATTTGGTTCAACATTAAGCCCTTCTCAAGGGAGTACCCAATGAAGATACATATTTCTGCTTTTTATCAAGCTTTGTTCTCAACTCATCTGGAATATGTGCATATGCAACACAACCAAAAACTTTTATATGTGATAAGTTTGACATTTTACCTATAAACCTCTCTTTAGGTGTAACTTGATGCACAATAGAAGTCACATTTTTGTTTATGATGTATATAGCAGTATGCCCAGCTTCTACCCAATAACAATGAGGCATATTCTTCTCAGCCATCAAGGCTAATGCTATTTTTGTAATATGTCTATTTTTGCGGTCAGCAACACCATTGTGTTGTGATGTGTACCTGCATGAAAACTAACGTGAATTCCACAACTTTTAAGAAATTTGGTGAACTCATTTGACATGTATTCACCTCCTCCATCAGACCTTAATGTCTGAATATCCTGTCTACTCTTCCACCATAGCCTTAAAATCCTAGAAGTGAGTGAATATCTCACTCTTCTCTTTCATGAAATATACCCATACTTTCCATGTATGGTCATCTATGAAAGTAAGATAAAACCTGCAACCACCCATAGATGTGGTCTTTGCAGGACCCCAAACATATGTGTCTACTATTTCTAGTACATTCTCACTAACATGCTTGTCATGCAAAAATGATGCTCTTGACTTTTTACCAAGTTGACAAGCTACACATACCTTTTGTATTTCTGCAACTTTGAAATTTGATAGTCCATTGACAATCTCCTTTGAGTGCATCAATTTTAGCCTCTACAAGTTTGCATGTCCAATTTGTTTGTGCTTGATCTCTATATCAGCAATAACTCCTACACCTTTTCCAAACATGGCTGCATTCATTTCAAGAATTTTCCCATTTAAGGTGAACATCCTACCCACTTTGTTTCCTTTGGAAATTAGTCGTCCATCCTATTTATATTCTTCTAGATATAACCCATCAGCATTGAACCTAACTTGTAAACTTTAGGCCTCTAGTTAGCCTGCATAAAAATGCACATAGGGATATTCAAGAGAATGTCTGACCAGATCCATATACAAATGTTCCTGTTCAGCAACCATTGAGATGCTCAGCATGTGTCCCACGTCCACCTATTAGATATGTTCCAGGTTTGGATTTTTTATGTTACGAGATGCTTGTGAGGCTTCTTGCTACAAAGAGTCTATGTAGATAGAGGATCATGCCAAGTGGGATCGTGCCATCAAGAGTGAGTTGGATTCTATCCACAAGAATGGGACTTGGGATTTAGTAGCTTTTCCAAAGGGCAGGAGAGCGTTTTCATGTAAATGGGTATGAAAGCTAAAGTTCATGTCAAATAGTGCTTCTCCAAAGTATAAAGCACAACTTTTTGCAAAGGTTTTTAACCAACAACATGATGTTGATTTCAAGGAGATCTTCTCTCGAGTGGTCAAGATGACTTTATTACATGGAGATCTTATAGATGAGATCTATATGGAGCAACTAGAGGGTTATGTAGTTCCTGGCAAAGAAATTCTAGATTGTAAGCTCAAGAAGAACTTATATGGACTTAAACAATGCCCAAGAAAATGGTACCAAAAGTTTGATGTTTTTATGAAGTCTCAAAGCTAGTCTCAAAGCAATGAGGATCATTGTCTCTACACAAAGAGATGCCTAGATGGTAGCTTGATATGCTTGATACTTTATGTCGATGATATGTTGATTGCTAGGAAGTCCTCTTATAACTAGTCAATTCTCCAAACGAAGTTGAGTGAGACATTTGATATGAATGATTTCGCGGATGCCAAACATATTCTTGGCATGCCCATTACTCATGATAGGATTAAAAGATGCATATACTTGTCTCAAACTCAGTACATATCCAAAGTACTTCACAGGTTCAATATGCAGGGCGGAAATGCATTGAGTACACCTTTACCCACATATGTGAAATTGAGCAAGGATGATTGCCCCAAACGAGAAGAGGAAAAGGAATTCATTATCGAAATTCCTTATCATTCTATTGTTCGTAAGATCATGTATGTTGTGGTATCTATGAGACTAGACACTGCATTTGCAATTGGAGTTGTGAGCAAGTATATATCTAATCTTGGAAGCAACCATTGGGAAGAGATCGACATGATTTTGAGATATTTGAGTGGTGTTAAGTACAAGTATCTATGCTTGGGTAGAGCGAAGGCATCGATTATTGGTTACACAGATTCTCATTATGTTGGTTGTGTAGAAAAGGTTAAGTCTACATCAATGTACATTTATTATTTTGCTAGAGGTTCTATCTCTTGGAGATCTCATCTTCAAGAATGTGTAGTTGTTTCCCAAACAAAAGTAGATTATGTTGCAACAAGTGAGGTATGTAAGGAAGCATTGTGGTTTTATTGTCTTACTTGTGCTATGGGTATACCTCAGCATGTACCTCATTTGCTTAGTGATATTCAAGTGCCATTGCTTTGGCTAAGAATCTATTCTATCATGCAAAGACCAAGCACATTGAGGCTAGATATCACTTGATTACAGATTTCTTAGCCACTAAGCACATTATTCCTAAGAAGGTTCATACTCAAGATAATGTTATATATGCTTTGACTAAAGCTCTACCATAGGATAGTTTTTGACACTGTTATCACTTGATGGGGTTTAGTGATTCATGACCATACATAGTTACTTGTATACTTTGTAACAATCCCACAAGGTGGGAGGTATGGTTTGTATACTTACACTTAGGTATTCTCCTTCATTCTTTGTTTTTCTCTCATAGTCACTTTGGCTATATTGGCCTGTAATGGGAGGTTGTTAGTGTTAGTATCCATGTAAAAGGCCAAATGGACATCGAAAACATTTTTATATGTTATTTAATAAAAACATATAGTCACCTTGTTATTCAGAGATCATGAGTTATATCACATTTGTAAGATCTCAGAATTCTATGTTCATGCTCTCTACGTATTGTGTTTTTTTGCTTATTCTATAGGCATATGCAGAGTACTCTATGTGGCATCTAAAGCTCGATTTTCTACTACAAGTGTATCTTCATGGAGCTCTTGAGAAGGAGAGTCAATAGTGGTGCATTGCTATAGAAATACTTCAGTTAAGGATGATAGAAGAATTACGTGTGGTTACTTAGCATTTGTAGGTTCAAAGCTAGTGCCATGGATTTTCAAGAAGCAACCCACAATCAATTTATCCTCAATTGAAGTAGAGTATAGAGGTTTGACCATAGCAACTCAAAAGACTATATGGTTAAGAGAATTGCATACAGATTTGGGACTTCTAAGTTCCAAACTTCATGTCAAGAAAAAGTTGTAAGACTTTTTCCTTATGGATCTATACTTATTTGTGGACTAGCCTAGGGAAGGTTTTAGCATAATCAGATATTTTCCTATGTCTCTCCACTCTCCATCATACTCAGTCTCATCATGTGTGTGTCTCTTTCTACCTCATCATCATCATCAGATTCATCATCAAATTTTGCTTTTGAAAGCATATCAGCCACTATGTTCAACTTTTTTAGCTATGTGAACAAAAGCGGAATTTATAAACTTTACATACAATATCCAAGCATAGCAATATCCAAAAAAGAACAATTTGCTATCATGATAATCAGTGGAAGAAAATCAGTCTCAACTACCACATTTGCCCCAATGAAATATTCTTTATTAGTCTTTAAAGCAGTCACTAGCCCCCATAGCTCTCTCTTTATTTGCAGATATTTCCTTTGAGTATCATGCAAAATCTTCACACCAAAGCGAATTGCATATCTCTACCCCTCATCATCATCTTGCCATATGACCCAGCCTATACCAATATGACTAGTATCAACAATCAAAATGATAGGGCTCTCACCTAAATAATCAACACGCTTCACAATCAGGGCTTCAATTAGCAGTTGCTTCAATCTATGCATCACTCTCGACTGTTTCTCTGTCCAAAAAAAACTTTTTTTTCTTTATTAGAAGATCATATAAGGGGTTCCCAACGTGAGCAAAGTGAGGAATCTATATCATATAGAATAGACAGGCTCCCAATAACCTTCTCACCTCACTAACATTATGACACACCTCAGAAATCCTGCTAATGGCCTCAACTTTTTTTGAGTATGGCTTGCAGCCATAGTATCCACCCAGAATCCTACAATGAAGACCTCATCGACTCCAAAAACAGATTTCTCTAGAGAAAGTGTTATCTCTACCTGTTTAAATTTCTCAAAGATTTTGTCACATCAAAGATATGATCACTAACAAATTTTCTACATCCAAAAGCATCTAACTCTCATTTTTCACTCTTTCCTCACATCCCTTTATCGAAATATCATCAATAAAGGGCATAGTCACAAAGGGTATAAAGTCTCGTAGTACCAGATTCAAGGCATTCATCATGTGAGCCACAAAATTCATCACTCCCTGTGGCAAAGTACACATGCATACAAGGCCCAATGGAGTCTTCATCTTAGTGATGTCCTTGCTCTCAATAGCCAACTAAAAATTGCCATACCTTGAATATAGATCACCATGGAGTAGATGGAATGCCTAGCAAATGCTTTTGCAAACTCATCCACTATAGGTCTTTTCCATACATTTTTTATCGTGACTTTATTTATGGGCTACAGATCCTTGATGAAACAAAGTTTCCCATTCTTCTTTGGCACTATGAATCACCTATTTGAATATGGAGTTGAGAATGGTTCTAATATTTGCATAGATATCTTTTTCTTTAACAGCCTCATCAACTCAGGTAAGTGAGCCTTTGGGACTGTTATAGGTCGAATATTCCATGGTATATGTGGCACTGTAAAGATGATCATGGGTGGTTCTTGTTTTGGATCTACATAACCTATCTCATGTGGGAAAAGTGCAAATGCTTTTTCATGTTTCTTGATGACTTCAATGAACTTCTCTTTTTCTTCTTCTTAGGAATATTTTTTTCTCAAAAAAAATTCCTTAATAGTCTTGTTAGTAAAATGATGCCCGAGAGCTCTGGTCATCTCAACATAGGGTCATCTAACACATGTAGATAGTTCTTGGCAAAGGTTGGGCTATGGGTTTCACTTTCCTTTCAATAGTCTTATACTTCGTGTGCACATTCACTTCATGCTCTCTCGGAAACTCATCAATCATTCATACTCTTGGATAGAACTAAGCATAATGATTTTTTATTTTTCATTCCTTTTAGGCACCTGCTCAAGCTCTTCTAGAGCACTCAAACTTCTTTCCAGTTGGACTACATTCTCTATAATCTCATCAAGCAACATGATTCCTATACTTTTATAGTATATTTCATGAATTTTTCTAAACTTTTTTGAAACACTTTCCTTTTGTAAGTACAACAACTTAAAGGCAGATGAATAAATAGAGAAACTTTCAAAGCTTTGTACAAATCTCCCGAGACATCAAACCAACTCCCATTATTGTCTCACTCAATAGTGGATCCTAATTTATATCAGCAGAGGCCCCATACTCTCCTATGGGCATACAATCATCATGGTTATGAGACTTAATGGATCTCTTTTTGATATTCTTTCTCTTTCTTGAATGATTTGGGCACACTATCATTACTTGTAAAGAATGAAGACTAGATCTTGAACAAATTCGTGCATAGGTAGATCCGTCATCCATCACCTTAGTTTCCTTTCGCACATCAGCTATAAAAGGCTATCCTAGCATAGCCTCATATGAAGAGTGATCTTGGATGAAGAAGAGGAATCCCTTAGAAATCCCTCCTATCGTCACACGTACAAAGGTGCGTGCCCCACGTAGAGCTCTAGAGTTGTTATTTGTTGTCCTCATCCTCCACCCATGGTCCTTATGTATAGGCCACCTAAACTGATCATATAACTTATTAGAGATCACATTTATTTCTGACCTTGAGTCAATCATGGCCAAAGCAAAACATGCATCTTAATTTCCTCCTAATTTCACCTTCATTTCAGGTGTCCCTCTTGCCCAAAAAGTCCTCGTATACTCACTTGCTATCATTTTCATCTCATCATTGGGTATAATAGGACCTAAGAAATTCCTATGCACCTTGCAATCTCATCATCTTCATCATCAAATGTATCACTTAAGGCTATTGCTTCATTTGTCACTTGCATATCTTTAGTCGCCTCTTCCATTTCCACATCCTCAGGTAATGGAATTCTTTTCCTCTTTATCAACTTAATAAAGTTATCCTTGACTTCAGGCTTTGCTATAGAGAAAACCTAGTCCAAGGACATGGTCACTTGGCTCTTTAATAGAGTATCATTTAATATCTCTCTCGCATCATTCTTCTTTTCTAACTCAAAAATTAGTTTAGCTTTTGTTGTTTTCTTCTTCTTCTCTTTGTCTTTTTCTAAAATAGTTGAATGTCATGAATATTTTGAGCGGATTCTTGTTTTCTTTCTCCTTCTCTTTATTTAGCTCTTGAATTTTGATTGGTGTAGCTGCCCTCTTTCCCTCTTTTATTTCCTTCTTCTTTGCCTCTTCCTTAGAAGCAACAAGCTCTTTAAATTGCACTTTCTTTCTAGGTTCTTTAGCTTCTTCACCAACTTCTTGAGTTTGTTTCTTTGTCATTCTTCTCTCAGCTCAGCCTCTTCTTGGTTCTCGTCCCTCTTCCTCTTTTCCTTTACATTGGCTATATGCGAATAGACCAAGAATTGATCTACAGGAGACTTCTAGGCAGTCTTCTACATGATCACATCCGTAGCTCTCACTAAAGCTTCTATAGAGTAATTCCTTTGTGGTTGAGGCCTAGTCTCCTCTTCATCCCCTTCTTCTAGCGGATCTACCTGTGCTACAAATGAGCTGGCATTATTACTTGACAATTTCTCATAAAGTTCCTTCATTCCTTCCCCCGATTCATAGGTAGAGGAAGGCAGGTTCTAAAGTCGCAAAGTTTCTTATATATATTTATCACCAGTTGGTGCTCCTTTGCTTGCATTATCTCTTCACATGCATAGGAGAAATGTTCTTGTGCATTGCACCACACACATCTCTTTGCCCCTCCAAACCCACCAGTTGCTCGTCTCTCAAATGGTCCAATGTTCGTCTGAAATGTGGGCTGAACTGGTGGTGTAGGTGTCTGCTGAGTAATAGGCTGCACTAGAGGTGCAGGCTGAGGCATTACGTAACCTTGCATGTTTGGAATAGCCATAACATTCCTTTGTATCGAGTCTACATAACTAGTACTGGCCAGAGGAGGAGTGCAATCCTGATACCACCCAAAATAGACTTTATTATGTATGCTAGCCATTTCTTTAGACATAGATGCTTGCATTGTCATAAGGTTCTATATTTTCCTACTTAGGATCTCAAGTTGTAACTCTATTGGTGATCGTGAAGTGGATGCAACATTAGCAAAAGCTAATGTTGCAGACACATTCAGAATTGTGGGAAGAGGTGCATCCCTACGTGGTTGTGGAGCCATTGCTATCGGTCTATCATATAATACAACTTGTCATTGCCTCATCTGGGCAACCGCTTCCACTTATCTCCTAATTGTGTCCAGATCTTCCCTTAGTGATAAGCTATAGGGAACCACAAAAAGAAATATCTCACTAATTAATGAAGTGAAGTTAATGATGGCTTCAACCAAGTCTTCATCAATTCTTTCTTCAATGCATCGGACATCAAGTCCTTAGCAAAAAGCTTCTACCCATCAATTCAAAACTCATTTCATATTCAATACATCTATGTTGAAAATCATTCTTCAAACACTACTAAAAAATCCAAATTGACCATGGTTTGTCAAGGACATTCACATAAACAACGTTCATTGATTAGTTTTATTTTTGTGAATTTGATTATTATTCATTTATTCACTTCTTTACAACAGTTTGGACTTAATCTTTTAGCTTTGCCGCAGTAGTCTTTCTCATCGCCCTCTACCACCGCTATTCATTTTCTCCTTCAATTTCTTTGAGGTCCCATGTATCATACTTCCATCGACGATCTCTAAAGGGCTTTCAAATAGAAGGTTTTGGCGACCCGAGTGTAGCTGAGCTAGGTTCTTTACTTGCCACTTTATCTTTTGTTTAGCATACCACCATGCTCCATCTCTCTCCATCTCTCTCTCTCTCTCTCTCTCTCTCTCTCTCTCTCTCTCTCTCTCTCTCTCTCTCTCTCTCTCTCTCTCTCTCTCTCTCTCTCTCTCTCTCATCTCTCTCTCTCTCTCTCTCTCTCTCTCTCTCTCTCTCTCTCTCTCTCTCTCTCTCTCTCTCTCTCTCT
This sequence comes from Ceratopteris richardii, assembly GCA_020310875.1. Taxonomy (NCBI): domain Eukaryota; kingdom Viridiplantae; phylum Streptophyta; class Polypodiopsida; order Polypodiales; family Pteridaceae; genus Ceratopteris; species Ceratopteris richardii. The sequence goes on from CM035429.1 coordinate 141,277,745, forward strand.
CTCTCTCTCTCATCTCTCTCTCTCCTCTCTCTCTCTCTCTCTCTCTCTCTCTCTCTCCTCTCTCTCTCTCTCTCTCTCTCTCTCTCTCTCTCTCTCTCTCTCTCTCTCTCTCTCTCTCTCTCTCTCTCTCTCTCTCTCTCTCTCTCTCTCTCTCTCTCTCTCTCTCTCTCTCTCTCTCTCTCTCTCTCTCTCTCTCTCTCTCTATCTATCTATCTATCTATCTATCTATCTCGCTCTCTCCATCAATGTTGCAATCCATGATTTGCCACCACCAATCATCTCTGTGCATCCATCTCTCTCTCTCTCTCTCTCTCCTCTCTCTCTCTCTCTCTCTCTCTCTCTCTCTCTCTCTCTCTCTCTCTCTCTCTCTCTCTCTCTCTCTCTCTCTCTCTCTCTCTCTCTCTCTCTCTCTCTCTCTCTCTCTCTCTCTCTCTCTCTCTCTCTCTCTCTCTCTCTCTCTCTCTCTCTCTCTCTCTCTCTCTCTCTCTCTCTCTCTCTCTCTCTCTCTCTCTCTCTCTCTCTCTCTCTCTCTCTCTCTCTCTCTCTCTCTCTCTCTCTCTCTCTCTCTCTCTCTCTCTCTCATTTTTGCTAGTGTGCTGAGGTCGCCATCTCTGCTATTGTATGTGTGTCTGTAGCCGTAGGAGTTGGAGATGGGGGGAGAAGGTTCTTTTGAATTTTTCCTGATTGGGTAATGATTCGAGGCACTAGATCCTCAAAAGTTAGGGTTACCATATTAGTCATTGGTGTTGGGAAAGATGGATGGACACCCCAAGAAATGAGTTGGTATTGCTAATCCTTGCTCTGTACCTGCGCTCTTTCATTTCAAAGTTTAGTTGTAGGCCCTTTTCGCTTTCCAATGAAACTAAATAAGTTCCTATTGTACTTTGGAGATGATGCATGTAATGATTAATCCAAAACAGCTAATTTCACAAGTCACAAGTCACCAAAAACTATTCTGGTTCACACACCTGTTGCTTGTTAAGAAAAGTGCTCCCAGTAGAGTGACAATTAGGAAAATTCCTTCTAGGGATATCTAATTAGTTTAAAGAGCTGATGATTCCAAGTGGAATCACTTAAGATGATTGACAATACACAGAGCAATCAATTTAGCAAGTGGAACATTACCCCCAACTTTTTAGGACCTCTGTAGAAAATGACCAGAGACCACTTCGAGATGCTTTTCTCCCAACCGGCTAAATGAAATTTCTTCAAAATTTTTCAGCATGTAGTAGACTTAGCGACTGATTGCAATGAGCCATCGAACATTGATAATGATGGAGTAATGACTATGATAATACAAAGCACTATTCTGAGTAGCAATGACAGAGAGACCAAGAGAGGTGATCAATGATATATTGTATTATATGACAATGTTGTACATGATCATTGTCATGAAGAATAATGTCAAATGATAGTGAGAAGTGTAGGCTATAGTAAGAGCCACACATTCTCTATAAAGTGATCAATTAAGGCACTAGAATGGAGAGGATGTCCCGCGAGATTTTTACAATCATTATTATAGATGCTTTGTTCAATTTTGAATTTGAATTCAATTAGGCTCACTCTAAAAAGTAATTCCTTAATCTAGGAGATATTCCCTCAAGGTAGATTCGTGATTTTCATTATACCTAACTTCACAAATTTAGTGGCTTTTACAAAGATGCTTCAAAGTCAAATGACTTTTACAAGAATTACTGGTAAAACCATAAGTAATGATTCTCATGGGTCTTCAAGCATTTGCACATAAGACTTCCAATGCCTAGCCAAGTGTGAAGGCTTGGCATTTGCACCAACAATTGGGGCCTTGGCTCTAGCTTCCTGCTTCCTTCTATCATACTCTTGTGCATGCAGAAAATTGACATGGATATGTACAAACTCTCCATAAAATTGACATTGTGGTTCCTTGCCTTCTTTCTTATATTCTCCTTCATCCTGACAATATCTATTAAATGGTCTATATTCTCTCCAATATCCTTGATAGTTTGTCCTACCTTGGCCCATATTTCCCCGAGAGCCTTTCTCTTGCCTATCTCAAGGATTGCATGAGTCATTTGGATGAATATTATTCACATATGGTAGTGAATGCCATATCCCATTATAATGTAGTTTTGGTTAAAAATGGTTGGTGGTTCCTATTTAATTCCTAGTATTATATCTACATTATTCCATAGTATGAGTCATTATGTTACAAATGGCAGAGTATACTTGATTTAAGGCATAAGTAGCCACTACATGACCTGCATTACTACATTCTGTACAATATAATTAGCTATATGGATCAGATACTGCCAAAGCAGTTGAAGTTACTACATTTATGGCTTCCTATTATCGAGTAACATCTATGATTTGGTCCAAAGTTCTAGTACCATCCAATGCAAAAAGACAAATTTTCTCTTCAAGTAAGGAATTTAAACCTTCCAAAACCAACCATACACCACATCCTCCGAAGCGTGCTCGACTTCGAGAATCTTTAATAGAGTACTCCAAAATAGGGAGGCATAATCCACAACCATTTGAGTTGGATGCTATACCATATATATTGTAATGCAATAAATAACTGATCTATTGCTTTGGCCTTCCAAAATCATCGTAAAAATGTTGTTTTCAAAGCATTATATGTTGAAAAATGGTCTAAGGTGAATTTTGTCAACCACCCAATTGCTTCACCTCCAAGAGTGGCCTAGAATGCTTGAAATTTGATGGCATTATCCAGATTTGCTTCCAGCAAATCATATTGCATATAAAAAATACAAACACAATTATCAAGATCGCCATTGACTCTTCCACGAAACCTATCAAACTGCATTTTGCCATTAACACTACCATCTTCCAACACCTTCCATCTTAGTCAGTAGGTATCCATAGTAATTCTTCATCTTTGAGCTTTATATCTTCTTGAGAACTCATCTTGATTATTAAACCAATCTCCCTTTGGAGTATGGTGTCATTTTGTTCCAGCTTCTTTGTCCAAACAGAATCCAAGAGCCTTGGCATCACA